>WKFP01014816.1:496797-542736 GCA_011057875.1 Pterocles orientalis
TGTGCCTCCATCATATCGTAAGCCAGCATTGTCCAGTGCAACAAAAGCATCGCCCTGTTCCCTCTCCCTGAGCTGATAAACACTGCCACAGGGAGAACATAATACATATAAGGCTTCACATAACAGCACCCTGAGAACAAACAGGCCAGCATCATGACCAGCAAGTTGCTTAACTAATACAAGAAAAATGAATGTAACAAATTATTAAAGCACGTGCTGGTCAGACTTGTCGTTATCTCAATCCTTCTGGCCCACGTTGGAGCGCCAAAATATTCTCTTGGGCCAGGACCACCACCACGTGGTCGCGAACCCCCTTCCCCTCCCCTCCCGGTAAGATGGGAAAGGGTAGGGAAAAAAAAAAAAAGAGGAACCTCGTGAGTTGAGATAACGACAGATGTTTTTTTTAATAACACCACACAAGGAAAACAAAAGAAAAGAGAATATAACAATAAGACAAGGTATAAAATACAATGAAAACACTGATACAATGAATATCTCACCACCGGGAGCTTCACCAAAACCAACCCCCCCGTCCCCCAAGACCCGGGCATGACATCAGCATGGTATCAAATATCCCTTTGGCTATACCCACCTCCCAGCTTCTGTGAGGAATTAACCCTATCCCAGCTGGACCCAGGACAGGCTCGTATGTTATTTTTTTTTTTTTTCCATTAGCAAGAAACTGCAATTTAAGCTGAACAAAGCCTGGAAAGCTCTGTCTTAACTGGCATTTCAAGATCTCAGAGTTATAAGTACATTCTAAATTCTTGTGTTGACTTCCACGTGTGACACAGAAATAGATGTTTTTCATAGATACTTTAAATTCTGTCCTGATGTTCAACAGTGAAATAGTTACTCTGTAAATTAATTTAACAATATTTTATAATACAAATTACCTACCAGGCTTACAGAAAGCCAATTACTTTATAAAAGCCTCATATGTTCGATATGTTTTGGACATTCCACTGACGATCCATGCTGATCATTACTTCTATTCTTACACGATATCTTAGATGAAACATTCATTTCCTTGATTTCAGGAGCTGATGCTGTGGAGGCCCAATGTAAGAGATTTGAAGTAAGGGCAAGTGAGGGTGGAAAAGTACTGTTTTCTGCAGATGAAGATGAGATTGTCATTGGAGCTGACAGACTGAAAGTAACAGGTACGGTAATAATAAGGTTTCTAAATTAATGTAAACTCTTTTTTAATGCCCTTAGTAATAATTAATTTATCAATCTTCTATAAAATTTTCATCCACTGGAGATTAGTGTTCTCATAATCAGTGATTACGTGACCAACCAAAAGGTGTTGCTTAATCTAAAAATTAATTCTTCTAAAGGCAGATTTGAATTTACACTCTGCAGGACCAACTATGGTACAAGTCACCCTTATCACAGTGATTTGGCTATCAGATGTTGCTGTTAAGTATTGTTTTGTGGTACCTATGCCATTTGTTTAGCTAATGCCCCTTCACAATTGACATAAAATACTGTTATATACTATGACCTTTCTTTTTTATGTGTACAAAGTATCAAGTCTAACTTCTATGTGAATTAAGGGTATGTACTCTGCATTACATAAGGAGGCTCAGCTGAAGTGTAGTAAGTAGAAACCTTGTCTTGACTTGAACATACGTTAAATAAAATAAGAAAAATAGTTCTCATTGGCATTTTACTGTCATCATTACATATACATATATAAGTACCTCATTCAGTATTAGAAATGTGTTAGCTTATAAAAATAATTGGTTACCTAAGTTTGTTTTAGATAAATGCTTTAACTTTGCTTAATAAATTGTAATATGAACTTAGGCTGAACTTGAATTTCTTCCCCAGTCACAGGTGTTTAGCTGTAGTCAGTCTATACCTGGGGATGCCTGCTTTATAGAGTTTGAAATCAACCCACTAGTTTTAAAGTTCAGTTGTCAAGAAAGTGTAAGATCCTTCTGGTTTATGATGATTATGATAAGATACCCCTTTCTGGTCTCTAAAACTAAGAAATGCATTGCTAACAACTTCAAGCCTTTTTTAAAAAAAATATTAGGTAGTTCTACTTCCGTGTAATGCCAGATATAGCATTAAAATAAATCCAGGAAGTCCAGAGTCAAGCTGTGACTGAACTTTCTTCATAAACCTCAACACTGTTGTTTACCAGCATATGTGGGATAACTTTCCTTTCCCTTTCACTCGTATCATCTGACGTCTGTCTGTCTTTTCTAGTAAAACAAACTGTTTTAACACTGCTAAACCAAAAGAAAAGGCTTTTACAGGCAGGGAATGTAGTGATGATGAAGTATCCGATATAATACACTAAATTGTGTCTGTTTAATTTGGGGTTAGAAGAGGGAGACATCAGTGTTTTGTTGGGTCAGCAGCAGTTCTTGACAGGTAGCAGCTGTACAAGAATTTTACCATAGTAAAACCTAAGACAATAAGTGGAAAAACACAAGCAGAAAAAAGATGATCTTACTGAATCCCACTAAGGTTCAAATTTGATCAGATTATTAAATATTAAGAAAATTAATCTTAAACATTTAATCAACACTGGAGATTTCAAAGCATCTGTCATAAGTTAAAAAATAAAACATCTTACAAATGACACAGGATTGATTTCCTGCCATTAAGAAATGTAATCGTAAGTTGTAGATGTTGTGGTAATTTTTTTATCAAACTTCAAAAACGAAGCACTGCTCAACTGTCTTTAACTTCAAAGTGGCTTGAGTTCCCACAGTACCTGTTGATATTAGTGGCATAGAAAGCAGAACAACTAATGAAAATTTATTCAGCTAGCATGGGATATAAGATTGTTCATTGTGAACAGAACAGGATTTTCTCTTTAAATCTAGAATCTAAGCTCCTCTGCCCAAATTAAAAAAAAAAAAAACAAACAAAAAACCAAACAAAAAACCCAAAAAACCACCTAGGAAAACCTAAGTTAATGTTGCTTTGATATATTCATCTGAGTTTCATGGATTACTGTATACATATTGAGTCCTACCAGAGAACCACACTACTAGAGTTGTTTGTACAAGTAAATGATTTTTCTTTTGTGGTTAAAATTAAAAATAAACAAGAGGTAGGACTGAATTTTCAAATAGATTCTTTCATTGAAGTAGAAAAATTATTTTAGGGTTAAAATGATAAAAATATTGATTTAATTATTTGCAAGCACGCACACACGCACAAAAGAAATATTTAGGCAGCATTTAAATCTCACAAATAATATATTCATAATGGAGGATTTATCAGGTTCTAAATGTTGTCATTTAGACTGTGACATTAAATACAAATCATGTTCTATTAAATAGTAGAATGTCCAACATTTAAGGCAACTTCTTTAGAAAAACATGTTAAGGTGTTTTGTCATCGTAATGTGAAAGAGTAATTTACTTTCAAAAATCACTTGAAAATGATTGTCTTCTTTTGTGTTTATTCGAAAGTAATTTAATGAAGTTTGGAACATTCTAATCTCCAGTTAATCATCTTGTCTTGAAATCAGATTTCTTCAGTAAACTATCTTATAATGCGGCTATAAAAGGCTAGTTTCAAAATTTATGCTTTAAATCCTTAGGGCCTGCTTTAGGTGAACCCTTCCATCATCTTGTTAGAGAAGAAAAATATTATCCCACAGAATGAAGGGAAGAGTATTAGATTTCTAAATGAATGAGCATTTCTGAAAGGCTTAGACAGAATAAACTCATATCCCAATTTGCGTGTCCCTAAAAGGCTTTTTACAGCATAGGTACTAATCTGTAGCCAAATAAAGCTGTAGTGAGACTTCTATGCTTTACTGTTGACTTCATTCTAAAGTTGAAACTATTTAACATAGATTTTCCAATGGAGACTAAAAGTTGTATGATTCATGCAATTTCAAGAAAAGTATTTATAAACAAAGATCTCCCAAAGGGTAAAAAAATAATAAAAATTCTATCTTCAAAAGTATTTATTTCAAATAGTAGCTCTTTGAATTCTGTCCAAAGACTGTGTGATACCTTTACATTCTTCAGCAAACACTTGAAAGGTGATGAGTCCCTGGAAATTACATCAATCAGACTGCATCACTCTATATGCCATGAAATGACTGATGAAACCTGGCAAGGCCTCATAATGTCAGACATCAACCAGAAATTTTTTTTTAGTGTATTTTTCTCAAGTTTGTGTTTTGATAATCATGGTGTCTTGGAGTGAATATAGGAAAGGAGCGCTATGGAAGAACACAGAAAATGGAAAATAAATATCAAAAACCAAAAATAAGCTGTGCTTATTTGGAGATGAAATTCTCACATGTAATTATCTAAGTATGGTACTATAATGAAAACCTGATTTTATTCTCTCTCTCCCTGGAAACACAACCAATAAATTATGCATTTTGGTAATTAATATTCTAAAGCATACCCATTTCACAGTCATCTATAAACCACTGTGGCAATGTGGGATTTATTTTATATGATTTTTTCTCAATTCAGAAGAATGCTTTTGTAATACACAATTTTAAAACTCCATCTACCATACAGCAGTATGAGAAATTCTTGATTAATAAAAACTTGAAAGATTAAGTTTACAGCTTCTTGTTAATTATTTTTGAAGCCTTTTTATTTATAAATTTAAATATAGGCAGCCTGTTCCAAGAAGAAAATTATAGTAGATACCAGCCAGTGATCCAGGTATCAAGATATTTTGCAGATAAGAAAAATATGGAGTCAGAAGTAGTACTTTTTCTTTTAGAAATATTGCAGCTATATATTTCCCTGTTAAGAGTCTCTCACTTAAAAATTTGGCAGTTGGCTGATTTAATTTAAACTTCTTATTCTTCCTTCTATCGTTACTTTTTCTTTTAGCTGTGTTAGGTCATTTCTACTTTATCATTCAAGGCAAGGGGAGAAAAGATTCAACATTAGCTTTGTTAGACAGAGCTGTTAGAATTGCAGCTGACTATTGTCCTTTTATACAGTGATGCCTTCTACCACCAATTTTAATGTGTATCATAGAGTTTTGTAGGGAAGGAAGAGAAAGGCATGATGAAGTAAACGTATTGCCAAAGAGCTGGGAAACAAGCAGGAATAAGGAGCTGACTTTCTGGTGGGCTCACAGGTTCCTTTCTCTGCGTGGTTAAACCTTTCTCCATCCCTTATATTCGCCCTGTCCCAATGACTGGACAGCATCTATAACATCGTGGGGTCTTCCTCACTTCCTCTGAAGCCACAGAGCGAGAGTACCTTTTTGACTTTAACTTCTGTTGTTTAAATCTTAACACAAAGTTTTCTGCCCCATGCTTTTGCCTCCTATTTCTTTTAATTGCAATATGATCTTTCTAAGATATTCTTGTAGCAGAACTTGAAAACATTAGTCACACTCATCAGTGAGAGTGCATATATTGTGAGTAAACTTTATCTGCCAAAAGACTTTTGAAAAAACAGATTAAGAAGGCCTGGCTCAATATACGTTTTTCTGAGACACTGCTGGGAAGAAAGGTTGTAATTCTTTCTTTGAAAACTTTCTCTGTATATGTCTGTTAGTAGTTTGTCTTCCTCTTTTTTCTTAAACCAAACTTGTAGTTAGCAGCTGTATGAGCAGTACTAAGCAAAGTGGAGATCTTCTAGTTGTATTCTAAGCAAAACACCTTTTTTTTTGAAGTGAATTTTTTTTCTCCTCTGACTTCTGAGGTAGTTTGCTCAGTTAAAGTTAAAAGCACATTATGAGAAACATTTTTCCATTAAACTTACAATGCTTTATCCAAAATTATACAAACATGTTGCTTTTTTGAAAACGGTATTTCTCTCTCTGTGATTTTAGAAGGAGAGGAGACTGCAATTTAATTCTCATGTTGTCTCCTACAAGTTCTTCTGATCTATATACTTGATTCAGACTTGGCTATAGTATTCTTCATTCAACCATGATTTTATCTCTGACCTTTCTTTCAAGACCCATAAAAACAATAGTATAATGTGATTTGTTACAGGTTTAGGTACCTTCTTCTAAATCAGTTGTACTTGCAAATGTGGCTTTTTCATTTATCATGCTTAAAAAATGGCAAGGCAAAAATGGATTTGCAAATTAAACCACAGAGGTCTTCCGTCAGAAGCCATTGCTGTTCTGCAGACAAATACAATTATGTTTTCTAGATGCAGAAAACAAGCTGTATCGCTTTTTCTACATAGCCCAGTCTAGATTGTTTAGAAACAATTACATACCTCTATGGAGATGTAATATATTTTGTTTTCTATTACTTTCCTTGTTGCTGGGTTATTTTCTTTCATCCCTTATTGCTGCATGTCTGAGTGTTATAATCCGTTTTAACACAGGACTTCAAGTCCTTTCTGGAAAAAAATGAATTTTGTTATAATGATAATGAATATGTTAACAGTAATATTTTTCCATTAAAAATAAATAAGAAGCTAGTTAAAAACTTGTCAGTTAATGCTTTACCAAGATTTTAGTAATGGTTCTATAGAGTTTAACTGCTTCTATAATTTATTGAAACACAGAACTTGGAGGTCGATGTCTGTATTGTGTGAACTGATATAATTAGCTGAAGATCACTTTGTTTCCGTATTTCAAACATAATAATAGATCCTCATCATGGGAATTGCAATTGTACCAGTGCTTGAACACGGTTGCTGGCGGTAGTAAGAGAAACAAAATAAAGAGGCATAAAAACTTTGCAGACCATTATGACCTCCTGTGATCCTTCTTCCTTGTTAATTAGCAAAGTTATGTAGAAAGACAGAAACTGGAGGAGGACAGGAGATAGCATACTTCAGTTTTAATGGAAACTTTCTCACATTAATAGCAGGACATGTGTAGGTCAAATCTATTTTGACACCAGAACAGTGTCATGGAAAAAACTATGAAGGGATGCAAGTATCTTTTTCATTACACTAAAATATATGTTTATAGTGGATTCAGTATGGCTTTGATCAAAGCCATTTACTTCACTAGATGAAAGGCGTAAGCCTTGATGTATCAAGGAAACTTCACAAGATAGCTACATGCTTATATTCTAATAATAGTTTAATAATATCCAGAATCAAAATGCAGAGGAGTACATCAGTACCTCTGTTTTGATTTTAAGATTATGCTGTAGGACTGTGACTCTGCAGGTAATTGAAATATATAAAGGTCTTCCAGAGTAGTTAAAAGGAAATTATAAAGTAGAAATATGGCTTAAGGCTATAAAAAGGAAATATGACAGAAATATGAGGAAATATATGTGAACTGCAAATTAGGTTGGAAAAGTAGAAATAAAATATTTATAACAAGTACTGAAATGTAGAAAAATAAATTATTATTTGATGTATGTTGTTATTACAGTAGGCATATATCTAATGTCTTCAGAAAGTGTATAGGAATTTCAGTATGAATGGGAAAGATGATCTTGGATTTGCCATCTTCAGTTGGTGTGTTATTCAAGACAGATGGAGTTTGCAGAGTGAAGTGGCACAAGAGGAAGGGAAGCACTTAGTCATTTTGAATTGGCTTATGCAGACAAATTATATGACCACAGTAAAACTACTGTATTTGATGTTATAGTAAAAATTTAAAACTTTAAACGTATGTGCTGGGCTTTTGGTACCCCAAACGAACCAGAATTGTTTTATCATCTGTCAGTAATAAAAATGCGTTATGTATATGGAATTTCTGTGTTTCCTCAGTAATTTCTATATTAATATGTACCCCAAAATGTACAGGATAAGTAAGTTTTCTGATAACCTTATTTAGATCCCAAGGAAGCACTTAATGTCCAGATTTATCTGTATTAGAGCTCTGATAGAAAATAATATTATTGCAGGAGACTAACCACTTGGCAACAGAGCAACCTGTCAGAGCATTACCCTTGAGGTACAACTATAGAGCTGGTTACAAGCATATATATTTGAGCTCCAAGCTGCCTATGAACTGGAAGTTTTCTAGGTAGGCTAAAAGTGGTGAGACTAAATAAATTAATCTCTTATCCAGGACATTGCATAAATAGATGTTAAGGGTAGAATATGCCCAACCAGCTCAGATTGCAAACAGTGTGTACTTACATCAGCTGTGACTATGCAGATTGTCAGAGGACCTAAGGATAATAACAGTTTGTTTGCAAAAGAAAGATTTTTTTTTTTTTGGCCCTTTAACAAAAACATGCCAAGGAACAGAATGATTAGTCTCAAGAATGTATGTAAAGAAGCCTTGATAAAAGAAGTTTTGTTGAAAAGAGAATAGACCCCAAACCAGACAAACATGCATGCAGTTCTGCCAGCCCAGGAAATTATGTTCAATTTCTTACATCCATTCCACTGAAAAGTACTCAACAAGGCTGTTCTGTAGACAGAGACATAGAAGGAATCAGCACATAGTCAAGCAGGAGAAAGGAAAAAGAAATTAAAAAATCCCAACAAAATGACACTTTCTTGATGTTTAGGTAGAGAAAAATCATTCTATACCTAGGGAGTCAACCTTTTTCTAATCCATGCTTTCTGTATGCCTCTCCTTCTATATTAAACGTTTTTTCCTTATTTCATGATAACATCAGTTATAAGAGAAGACAGATTTTAATCCTTTCCTCTCCTTCTGAGCTATAATCTATTTAATTCTGTTAAATAGGGTTTATGCTTTTTAGCTGGTTCTGTACTTGTTTGAGCTGATTCTGAACGTATTTGAGCTGTTTCTTTGCAGAACACAGGCAGCAGCTTCCCAAAGTTAGTGAAGAGACTATTTACTCTGTTCTGGTACAGGGCAGTATTGACCCAGAGACCAATTCTAACTTTCAGATTGAATCTGGTTTTGAGGTTAAACCTTTGACATGAAGATTAAGTTATTGGATATTTGTGACCAATATAAGAACGAATATTTTTAGGAAAAACCTGCTAATATCTGCATCATGTTCACAATCATATTCCTCATTCCCTGTTGAAGGACTGTGCAGAGTCCAGAGATGCAATTTAAAGTAATTCTAGTTTTGAAGGGTCTGAATTATGTTATACCAGACAAATCCACATGGCCTACATAAGGGTCAAAGCCCAGTGGAAAAATTGCCCTATTATTAGTAAGCTGAGAGAACTGAAATCAAACCAAACCAGCTTGTTTGGAAAACACACACTAAGCATTCAGAAGGTTTAGATGCAGGAACCGGATATTAATTGGGCTCAGATTTTGTAGTGAAATTCTAACTCAAAACCTGAGCTAAGCCTGACACTCACATGCCCTCAGGCTTTGGTAGTTTTGAAAATACACATTTAAATTAGAGCAGTCAGACCCATCTCTATTTTTAAAATAGAATGAAGGGAGAGAGGCAAAGGTGAATCATAAAGGAGCTCCAGTGTTCCCATTTTTGGTTGTTTTGGTTTTTTTGCCTTAAAGTACTTGCTTGTGATTTATTTCTGCATGGAAACAAAATTCTATTGTTGGAGATAAGGGTCAGGCTGCAAGGCACTTTATCATTTACGTTCAATGAAGAGAGTATTTGGCTCCAAATACTCATCCTATAATGATGATACTACAGGCCAAAAACATCTTGCCTTGTCCTGGAACAGTACTCTCATTAGATGCTAGAAGATGAGATCATTTGGATTTCAGTTTGCAAAACCTTCAGAATTGGAGGAATACTGTTAAGTTTTTAGGCAATATTGCAGGCATCTGAGTTTTCCCAAACAATATGCAGACGTACCCTTACTGTGAGCCATATAATATGTGTAAGAACTGCACTTTGTTTTCTCTGAATTCTATCTGGAACCATTACAATTTTTACACAATCTTAAGGCAAAATTGTTATCCAACTTTCAGTACAAGCTAATGTATTTAGTGGCTGTAAACTGCATGGTGAGATTAAACAATATGTCGTGACATCATACCGAACAGGAAGATCTTGACTCTAAATTTAGGCAGAAAGTAGCAGAAACTGTAAATACAGACATCCTCACAGGGAGATACTGTTTGAGTCCATGGCAGTCACAATGCGAAACAAAGCTTTACTCAGAGGAAAAGTTAGCAGATTTCCATCAGTAACATCTTGGACTTCGCTGTTATCTGGAGATCTGTTTATAAAGCAGGTATACAGCCAAATCTGTGATAAAGATAGATTCAAATAATTTCTGCTCTGTAATATATCTCAAAGCTTATTCATAGCAAACTCCTATAAGTTAGGAACAATTTCACCCACAGGAAGCAACTCCAGAAAAAAACCCTATATTACCCACGAAAATATGGCCTGCAGCCTTCAGCCTACGTTATGAATTTAAATTCCTATCCCCATTGTGGCTAATGATGAGTTTACACTTCACAGTGTCTGACAGCATTAAATTCAGCAGACCAAGACACAAACATCATAAGCCATCACTTTGACTCTAGAAAAATATCATCAGTGCAAAGTGCAGGTCTTTGTGTTTGAATTAAAAGTATATAACCATGTGGCTTTGCTCAAGGTTCAGAAAGCGCAGAAATGTGTATGTGTGTATGAAGATGAAGAAGTACAGATAGAAATGTACAAGAATTCAGAATGGGTAATGTAAATTCCAGAAGGAAGAGTGACAAAAATCAACATATGTTCTGTAAAAGACATGAAATTGTATGTGGTAAGAATCATTTCGTAAAAAGAGAAGGAAGCAAAAAAAAACTCAATATCCAGGCAGAAGTGGATGCATCTGAAGAATATATAACTGCTTTGAGATTCAGAATGCAAATGCGTTCATACATTTACCTCCAAACAAAAAAAAAATATACAGATGAAGCTTTTTATAAACAAAAAGAATAATCTAGAGGACAGCACCTAGTGAAAATGGTTTGGAATATTTGGGAGCCTCTGGTTTCTTTTAACTACAGAGACAGACATGTGTTAGGTAAAAAGAATATCAAGACACAGACTGTACAAAAGTAATATAGAATGGCACAGTGTTGAAAATGTAAGGTAAGGGGTGTTGCTGATCAGTGGGGAGGAACTGAAAATGTGAAGGTGGAAGGAAGTCTGAGAGAGGGCAACCACCATGTAATGAGAACATCCCCTCATTGAAAGTTACAGAGAAAGACAACAGCAAAACAAAATCAAATTGACTTCCAGAGGTCAGGTTTAAAACCTCAGTGAATTCATAAGTAAGAATCACAGGGATCCTCAGAAAAAGGCTTAGGAAGGATTTTAGGTCACAAGAGCATCATGTGATGCAAGAAAGTCAAATATGAAGGTAGAGTGTGTAAAATAGGAGTAGAGTCTGCAGATCTTCTGCTCTATTCAACACCGTCAAGGTTCTCTCCAAAGTGCTAAGTCCAGTTTGGTGTACTATTGTTCAGTAAACAACTAGATAGTATACAGAGCCATGAGACTGATTAGTTGTCCAGAAGCATGATCTCTAAGGGAAGAGAGAAAAACATGGTGCTGTTCAGCTTAAAGAAAAAAATATCAAAGGGAATATGATATCAGTCTTGAGACACTGAGAAACAGCCTGTTGAAAAACAAAGGATACTCTCTATCGGTTTGGAAAAAAAAAAAAAAACAAAAAACCAACCAAACAAACAAACAAACCCCAAAAAAACCCCCAAAAAACCCAAGAGTTTTTAATTGAAAAAATAGTGAAACGCTGGAATAGATTTGCTGTAGAGAATGTAGAATTTCCTTCATTTTCTTCTACAGAACAAGTTATAACAACTTCTTTTGAAGATGAGCTGGGTGATCCTGTTTTGTTTTTGAACTTAATGATCACAGCAAGGAATAAGCCATAGAGGAGATCAGATATTTTGGTTTTATCTCTAGTCACAAGACAACTAATATAAACTCAATAAAATTTGTTCTTTCTAACCTTAGGACTAATGTCCTACTCTTTGCAGCTTTCACTATTATAGGCAGGCACACTTCCTGTAAATTTCTTCTTCTTTAAAGAGAGCGTTCTCTGTATTAATTTTATTTTAAATGTTGTGTGTAGTTGTATTATTCACAATAAATCGTTTATTTTTAAAAATAATTTTAAGTTCTTCGTATTGTTTATTATTGCATTTTAATACCTATGACTAGTATTTTTGGCCTTTTTGAGCTTTTATTTATCAGAACAACAGTCACTAAAGGAACCCTACCTCACTCGAATTTATACCAGAAATTGTTAAGTTGATTTCTATGAAAAACAATAATATTCTTGTGGGAGAATTATTTAAAGTACAAATGTATGAAGTATAAATGATTAATATAAGGTGCATATAACTTACTAAGACCTTATAGAAAATGTGAAATTAATAGATCGTATGAGGTTTTAAGGTAAAACAGTTAGCAAGACTAGATGGAAATTGCAGTCAATTTAACAAGGTCAATTAGGTTTCATTAATGTCTTGAAGGTGCCAGTATAACAATATGCTATTGTTGTTTTACGTACAGCACTGATAGAAGAGTCAGAATTCTGGCAGAATTTTGCACTAGAATAATTCTTACTAATGTGTTAGATACAGTCCTCTTTATTGTAGTTTTACTTATATTCTTCTAAGGGTGTTTCAAGCTGTAATACAGTGTTTAGTATGAAAAAACAGCTGGGTAGCATGAACAAAATAAAAGAGATCAGTATATGTGCATTTGCACCTAGGTCTCCGTTTGTATCTCTAACTAACGACTCATGAAACCTGTCAATTACAAACCTCTCATTTTTATTTTTGCATAAAAGTGTTTTTGTTCAAGCTAAGTGTAAACTTCCTTTTTTCTCTTTTACACAGTAAAAGGAAAACAATAGCAAATAATTGTACTCCTTTCTTAAGATTTTCCTTTTCATTAAGTAGAGGAACACTGAAGTCTCTCCATAAATCACGAGCAAGTCATGGCACAATGGGGCATTATGAGAGAGGTAGAATATCCCTCTGCTCTGGAAGGAAGGGCATGCATCCCCAACCAAGGTCCAGCAGGTAGTGTTTGTGCAGTCGTAGAACCAGCACCTACTTGGCTTTCACTACTGCCTTTCAGAATATGCTTTCAGAGACAAGCAAGCTATTTACCACCTCTAGTCTGCACTTCACATCTTAACACCTTTGCTCTGGGTTGTTCCAGGGAAATCCTTCAGAGTTCTCATCCCTTCCACATGGCTGTTGGCCAGTCACAGGTTGACCATTTCTGTCAACCAATGACTGGTGAAGAGCTTTATTTTTTTTACCCAACCAATACCTCTGTTTCTTGGGAGACCAGGCGTTAAGATGAGCAGAAGTCTTTCAGACAGAGTAGAACTTAATTAAGTACTACCACTCCTTTTCAAAATTCTTCTATCTACCAGCCAAACCAGTTTTCTCAGCAGGCACTTCTCCAGGGGGAAGGCTGCTTTTTTCTGATATCTGATCATCAGACAAGAATTTCAAGGTAAGTCTAAATAGTATGTCGTATGTGGATGCAAACAAGTTTTCCACTTGCTTGAAATCTGACTAGACATAATCTACCATGAGCGGTCTTGAAACTGCTAATTGCATTGGTGTAGACCCTAGTTTGACTGAATGTGCCTTTACTCTCGGCAGCTGTGGTACTGTATTTATGCCTGGTCAGATATTCCTGGCTTAGAAACGCATCCTACATAGACCCCCTCCTACTTTGTCGTTGGTTGTAAGCAATCCCTGAAGCTTTTCAAATGGGCTTCCTAGATCAGAGTGCGCATCCTTCTTGGTGAGTCCCTCTCAGTTTCTTCAGACCTCAGTTAGTCTCTTTCTTTAAGGAATTAATTTATTTCTTCCTCTTACCTCTTTCTTAGACTTTAACTCCTAAATTTGGGTGTCCCCTGGTTATTTAGGTCCAGATAAACTGGACTCAACAGGGACAGTCTCTCCAAATATTTGAATATCAGCAGGCTCAGACAAGTTCCTAAGAACAAAACTAACACTTTTTTTAAAGTTGTGTTAAGCAGTTCCACTGTAGAAATGGGTGAAACATCCATGAACAAATTACAAATTCTGTTGTATTTAAATGTTTGAATTTCAGTAAATAATTTGTGATGGTGATTTGATCACGATTACTTTTTTGTGACTTGTTAGGATTTTAAATCCAAGCTTTTTTGACACACATCAAGTGTGTTTGTTTCATTATTGGATAAGCCTGATCTTTGTAATTTAGTTGCCTGTGCAAAACTTGTAATTAATGCCAAGATTTATTTTGCCATATTTGTCCTGAAAACATTGTCATAGCAAACATGCTTGTCAGTAATTTCATTCTATAGAAAATATACTGCAAGCAAATATAAACCAGATGATACTTCTTCTCCATCCTTGCCAGCCCCCATCAATTCGAACTAGTAGCTTGGATCTTGAAATCATTGTAAGATTTGCCTTTTAATTGTATAAGAGCAAGAATTACCCCTGAATGAATGAGCTGAATTAATGCTTAAGTTCATATTTTTTTTAAAAGAAGCTATGAATTATATAGATTGTTAAAATATACATTTTTTCTCACCTATGTTTTGTCATTTTAGTTGCCACATTGGTTTGAGCACTTTCACATTTTTCAGAGCTACATTGCTGATGTTTTGGGTTTGAATTTGTAAGGCCAACAGCTAAACATTCTGGCAGTAATCCTATGAAGCATTTAAATGTCTGCTTCAATTTTGATCCTGAATTTTGTACCACGGAAGCTAAAGCATACAATGCAGAACTTTGCAAGACTGGAGTAATCAACAATTCTTAGGATCTTGGACCATGTCTGAGATTGTATTGAGTTGCTTGGTTTTCCTTCTGCATTAATTAACATCCCCATTTATTAATTTATAAATAATTTAACAAGGACCTCTTCCTATTTTGTATTTTAATTTCTTGGGAAAAATTTGTCTTTTTACTTTCCTTCTATTTTTCAATTAGTCTACTTTCAGTAGCGTGTAATTTATGCTTGATACATTTCTGAAAGTCATTCTCATTAGTTTAATTGATTGTCATTTCTATTTTTTATTATTTTTTCCCAAAGTGTTAAATCTTTGTTCGATTTTTCCATTATTATTTTATACTGTATAATTGTGCATAACACAGTGTGCAATTAATATCACATATTTTTTCTCTGAGTGATCTCCTGTCCGGTCTTATTGAATATTTTCATTTTACTTGAAGTGAGGTATAGAGTTTTGGAATGTTCCATTCCAAACCTAGGAGTTAAGTACTAATCTAAGAATGCAGACTTCTTGGTTGCTGGTTGAATAAATGTTGTCATAATCAAGTATATTGGTCTAAATTGTATGTTTTGATGAGGTCGGCATTCCTGGGTGTGGTACTGACTGAAGTTGGTTCTAAACTGCAGTGTTTTGAAACAAAGAGCAACACTACAAAACACTGTCATTTCACAGGATTAATTCACAGAACGGCATTAGAAGTACACGAACAGAAGAAAACACAACAAATGTGGCTGGTTTTGATCATGTCTTGGCAAACTAAAACATCCATGGTTAACCACGCTGATATTCTAAAATAACATTATACATTTTGCATATTTGTATACATACCCTTTTGTCTTGCTGGTGAGAAAACGAAAATTAATTTGGTTTTGGACATAAAAAGAGACCAATCTCTTGTCCTTTATTTCATTCTGTGTACTTTGCATAGTGTATTTCTCATACTTCTGGTCTAGAAATTAGTTCATTTTGGTGTGTATTTCCAACTTCACTTTTAAGTAAGATTCTGTACACTGAGGGGGAGATGAGAAAGCTGCATAAATAAGCACGCTTCACTGCAAGAAGAGATAAGATGAATGAGCTTAGAAAGGTAAAGCAACTAGAAACCTTTCAGAAATCATCATACGGTAGTTGGTAGCCCACACTAAAGCCTACATGTCTATGTTTCCTGACGGTATATGTTATATTCACAGATAAACTGAAGTAAATATGCATACCGTAAATTTGGTATGCACAAGTTTCATATATGAAGAACACTAGTATTGATCCTGTCAACACTAATGACAGTAACGGGTATGTTTGTCTAGCTGTTCCTGCTTAGAAGGCGTTAGAATTAGGCAGACGAAAAACTGAACATGAGCCAGCAGTGTGTGTTCGCGGCCCAGAAGGCCAACCGGATCCTGGGCTGCATCAAGAGAAGTGTGGCCAGCAGGTCGAGGGAGGTGACTCTACCCCTCTACCCTGCTATTGTGAGACCCCACCTAGGGTACTGCATCCAGTTCTGGATCCCCCAACACAAGGACATTGAGCTGTTGGAGCGGGTCCAGAGGAGGGCCATGAGGATGATCAGAGGGCTGGAGCACCTCCCCTATGAGGACAGGCTGAGAGAGTTGGGCTTGTTCAGCCTGGAGGAGAGAAGGCTCCGGGCAGACCTTATAGTCTCCTTCCAGTTATTTAAAGGGGGCCTACAGGAAAGCTGGAGAGGGACTTTTTACAAGGGCATGTAGCGACAGGACAGTGGGTAGTGGATTTAAACTGGAAGAGGGCAGATTTAGGCTAGATATAAGGAAGAAATTCTTTGCTGTGAAGGTGATGAGTCACTGCAACAGGTTGCCCAGAGAAGTTGTGGATGCCCCATCCGTGGAGGTGTTCAAGGCCAGGCTGGATGAGGCTTTGAACAAGCTGGTCTAGTGGGAGGTGTCCCTTCTAATCACAGGGGTTTGGAACTAGATGATCTCTAAGGTCCCTTCTAACCCAAGCCATTCTGTGATTCTGTAAAATATCTTGGTTTTCACTGAAGCTATTAGGTAGAAGGTTTGTAAAATATTTGAAACATATTTTGTGAGCATGCTAGAAAAAGACTGCTAGAGCATAGATCTAAACACACACACGTACACAATCATGCACACACAAATGCCTTTCCATTCTCCCAGGCAGCCTTATTCTTTTACAAACGCCAAAATGTAATTTAAATCAAGTGGAGACTTTACCCTTAAGTCATCATCATTTTAACCAATCTGTTACATAAAGAGTGATAGAAATGACAGCAAGTACTGTAGTTTACACCACTTACAGTGTAATGAGGAACAGTGCTTTTTCATGTCCTTTTCCTGCATCGCTTTCTGTAAAGCAAGTGTTATGGTGGTCAAAGGTCTAGCGTGTAAGGCTTTCAAAGTACCTGGATATCACACTAAGACACAGGATGTATCCAAGATCAACAAAGCAAAATACTGGTAGTAGCCAGAATGCTAGGTTCACTTCAAAAATTCCTTTCAATTTCTGGTTGAAAGCATGAGGTGGGATTGGTAGTTACGTGTGAAGGTCTTTTCTCATTAAATGTGAAAGGGAAATACCTTTTTAAAAAATATTTATTTTCCTATAAATAAACTGGTTGTATTATTTTTGCTATTTTTATCTTAGCAGCATTACTACATGATGGACTACTCTTTAAATCTTTTTACAGTTTCAGTGTGGAGCAGAGAATGCAATAGATAAAGCATACTGTACAGAAAGAGTATTTGTCAACAAGTTTGTTTCATGTTTTAGCTGTCAGGACAGTTTTCAGGCTTTTTTATAGTTGCAATTTTTTTTCTTCACACTGTCATTCTTGGCCTTCACCTCCCTGGTTTATACCTATGTATAGGATGAAAGCAAAAGACCAGTTAGAGTTTCTGAATTTGAAGTTTTAATGAAAATACTCTTTTTTTTTTTTCCTTTGTGATGACAAAACTAAGAGTAACTTTAAACAATTTCATTTTGGCAAAACATTAATGTGAAAAATTAGTATAGATATTAAAAGGAATTTGTAATACAAAACAAGGAAAGGGGCAGAGGGGGTATCCTGCTGAAGAAAACAGAACACACTACTTACAGTGATAAGATGTCTGGAGGCCAGAGGGAGACTAAAGGACAAGGAAGATTGAATCTAAAATAAATAAATTCCTTTGGAAGGTTTAAGAATATAAGAATAGAGGTCTTTCCAAGTAAGGTTCTCTTCAGTGAAAGCTGAAAGTATGGATCAGTAAGCATCATGACAGTTTGTTAACTAAATAATACAGAGAAATACTTCATAGAGTTGATCTGAAGACAATGCAGAATAAGAAAGCTTTTATTTTTTGTCTCTTAACCTGTCTTTGAACCTGGTAAGGTCTTTAGTTGACAGTGGGACATAGGAAATATACTATTTCTGTAATTTTAACTTAAAAATGGTAAAGCAAAACAACTGATTTTGTGATGACTGTCAAATTGTATGATGCTCTGTTCCCTAGACATGACAATCCTGGTGCCCAGTGTTCAGTATTCTGTTCTGAAAGTGCCTGAACATGATGTAGTTTAATGTCTACGAGGATGTGAACAGCAGGTTTCTCTGACAGATGACCACACTGAATTTTCATGCAGAAGTAAAGCCTGCTTTGCTAATTTTAGCTTGACATGCCATGGTATGTAGCAAGTGCTGAAAAAGAAGTGTATGAAAAGTGCTTGAACCTCAAAAGTCATACAGTGTATTTGTGATAGGTATATTGCAGCAGTGACGGGAGTGTGGTTTTTGAGTCTCTCCAAACTCACAAGGGGTAAGAGAGCAAAGTCTAGACTAGGGTTATGCCAAAAGGCTCACAGCAGAGCTGGGCTGTTCAAAGTTTTGCCAGATAATATGAATTGTGGTTGGAATCTGAGTCCTGATACGGCTCCTTGGTGACATAAAAGGAAATATTGAGACTGACACTGATTAATTACCCTGTGACCAGCTCAGTCAGGTCTTGAAAATGGAGTGGTAGATCTAACAGTAAGTCATTGCCATAAACCCTCTTCCCACAGCCTTTGCAAAATATGTGGCAACTCTCTTTTGGTTCTTGCCTGCAAAAACATCTGAGCCTTTGTCAAAAGATGTGTACTTTGGCCAACATCAGCATGTTGAAGTGTGCTTTAGTAGCTTGTCCTTTCCTGCAGAAAATACGCAGACTTTCCTGTGATTAATATCACAGTTGAGGGAACTGGGCTTGTTTAGCTTGGAGAAGAGAAGGCTCCAGGGAGACCTCATTGCGGCCTTCCAGTGCTTGAAGGGAGCGTATAAACACGAGGGGGAGCGACTGTTTACAGGGGTTGATAGTGAAAGCATGAGGAGGAATGGTTTTAAACTAAGAGAGGGGAGATTTGGGGTGGATATTAGGCAGAAATTTTTCACTATGAGGGTGGTGTGGCACTGGAACAGGTTGCCCAGAGAAGTTGTGGATGCCCTGTGCCTGTAGTTATTCAAGGCCAGGCTGGATGGGGCCCTGGGCAGCCTGCTCTAGTGGTTGGCAACCCTGCC
Organism: Pterocles orientalis; assembly: GCA_011057875.1. NCBI lineage: Eukaryota > Metazoa > Chordata > Aves > Pterocliformes > Pteroclidae > Pterocles > Pterocles orientalis. Next base: position 515,899 of record WKFP01014816.1, read on the forward strand.
CACAGCAGGGGGGTTGAAACTAGATGATCTTTAGGGTCCTTTTCAACCCAGGCCATGCTATGATTCTGTGATCATATGATTAATACAGATCACACACAGTCACGCATTTGCTAACATGACCGTTGGTGGTTTAGTCATTGCAGTTAACAGATTTGAAATACACCTGCTTCTATTTTGTTGCTAAATTAAAAGGCTTGCTTCACTGCTGTGCTGACTCAAAGGTGAGAATATTAAGTGACAAAATTACTGTTGCGCGTTCACCCTCTCACAGCTGCAGAATTTCCATTTGAAACTGCTGTAAAGACTTATCCAAGTTAAATTGTTCGCCCTTTTGCATTGTGGCAAGGCCTGGTTTGAATGTGCTGTACTCATCTGTGTAATTTACTCAGAGAAGAGAAAACCAGAACATTAATAAAGAGCAGGAATAAAAAGTACACTCATGATCAGTGATAATCAAGATAAGTAGTGGTAATATCAAATAGAAACTTTTTAACAACCTTGCAAGGAACTGATATTATAGCTTCATTTTATTTCTCATATCTGCAAAAAAAAATCATGACTTTCAATAACTGGAGATACTAACATTTTTATTTCATTTTGGTCTTATAGGTACCAAAATGTGTTATGTCAACATATCTCCATTTCAGCATTGTAGAAATACATGTGAGGACTCCTCTCACATTTTAGTTTTTTCGTGAATTCAGAAGTATTCGAAGGCATTTTTACAGTGACTTTTAAAATACATACTATATATTTGGATATGATGGACTTTTTATAAGTGTATTAGTACCTACTACAGGGTGCACAAATGCGCATATCTAAATATTTGTTTATAATTTATCAATGGCATGCTAATTCTTATAAAGTAAAAACAGTATAGTAGATCTGTTTCAAAAATCTGGATAACAGTCCTGATGCTTTGTGGCTTCCTTTTGCATCAATAAAAGAATTTACTAAATTGTAAGAATGCAGCAGTAATTATCACATAATGATAACAATTTTTTAATATGCTGTAGTAATGGAAAAGCAGGGAACAGAAATAAATGCACATTTATGCACAACATAAAGAACTGTCCACTAAAACCTTTATAAGGCACCCTGTGAAACAATTTTAATGCTGAGGCGAACTTAGATGACTTCTGATATAGTTAAAGTGAAATTTCCAAACAATCTCTCCCAATTTAGATCAAATTCAGATGTGTCAACTGCTGACCAGATGATGAAGGCAAAAACTTCAAGGTGCTTAGGCTGCATGCATTATTGCTGTAGTCTCAGTCCAGTATCAGTAGTTAACTATTCTCTAGAGTTGCCAATTTTTCTTTTTTTGGCTATAGACAAAATATAAATAATCTGTACTCCTAATTTAGGCATCTAATGAGATGTTGTCTTGGGTCAGGGCCACCACCATGAGGTCTCTCCCTCCCCTCCCCTGCCCGCTTTTCCCCCTCCTGGTAAGATGGGGAAAAGGATAAAAAAAAAGGTGGAGCCTCATGAGTTGAGGTAAAGACAGATTTTAATGATACAACATGAGAAAAAGGAGGTATAGAATACAATGGAAACCTTCTCACCACCAACAGCTTCACAAAGACCCCTACCCCTCTCCCGGCTAGCTTCCCCTTATATCCCAGGCATGAGTCAGCACAGTATCCAATATCTTTTTGGCTATGCCCACCTCCCCGCTTCTGTGAAAAATTAACCCTATCCCAGCTGAACCCAGGACAGATGTCTAGGCTTAATGGAAAAACTCCTGATAAATTCCTCTGAGCTTTGACTTTTCAAAATCAAGCCATTTATTTATGGAATATCTTAGCTGAAGGGCAAATACCTTTTTCTTTTGTCACAATTCTTTTGTTTTAGATCTTTTTGAGGCAAATTGAAGAGAAATTCCTGGCTAGTTTTTGTAGAAAGGCAGCAGTACATTATAGAATTTTCAGAAAGATTTGAAAAGGGAAATTTTCATTGATTGCTCTTGAAACAAGGTGAGAAACAATTTTCTCATTCTCACATTTTCCCCCCTTCAGATTCTAACATTTTTCCATAGTATTCTGTACAAATACATAACACTTTGCTTTTAGTAAAAATCAAGAAAAAATATAAGGTAATTTAATTAGCTTTGAACTTAAAGCCTTCGTTTTATGCTTGAGATTCATGTCAAGTTCATGTCTCATTCTTTTATGCCCCAGGTGAGTCCCCTGGTTATGAAGCTACTGACTGTTGTTTGATATTCCTCACATTCACTGATTCATTCATTTTTCATCAAGGAAACAGCAATTCTGTTTTGTAACTTATTGACATATTCCTTAGAGCATGACCCTCAGTGTTCCAAATTTTGGGGTTATCTTGTACAGCAAAGTAAAAATATGTCTTTTTGCTCTATTAAATAAAAAAACCCTATTAAAATTCAATTTTTGGAATGTAGACAAGGGCAATTTTTGTTCTGTGTTCCACTGTTGTGAACCCAGAATAATTTAAATCTTTTTAAGAAAAATGCAAACCCGGACTATCATATATACCTAGGAAAAGAAGACGACTTTTTGGTTTTTCAGGAATTTACTGTGAAATGTAAATTTAAGCTTTAAGTATATTTTTATATATAGCTGTTGTAACTTTTCACGGAGACTATTAATTCAAGCAGAAGATGGTTGTAGTTAATAATTGTTATTGTCATGTGTGTCTCCCTCCGTCATATATCACAGAGGAAAAAAGTAAAAGGTGCAACAAAAACTATTATTTTTTAAGCTTGTTCTTTGTTAAACCCGTATGTATTTTTCAGTTTCATTCCTGTTTTGAAGAAATATTCAATTTTAATGTTACTTCTCAGCAGTTTCATTTAAATATGTTGACTTTTCTCATCCTAGAGGTAGCATTTAGAATAACGTTTCCAATTGTTACTTGAGTTATGTTACTACTATGATCAGTCCAAATTTTATTCAAATAGATTCACTTTTTCAGCAGAGTAAACCAAATGGTGGCCAAACATAGATTTTGGATGTGAATCTTCAGACAAGTATGTGGATGAGCAACTGAACACATAGGCATAATCCAGCTGTATTTGCATTGCAAAACAAACGGGTGTCTTAACTGCTCACAATTAGGAAGCAAAGTATCAAATGTTTGCATTCAAAAGAAGTTAAGATTATATTTAAGAAGATAAATACCGACTCTTACAATTTTACAAGTATTTCCTGGACTTGCGATTTGCTTTGATCAAGCTTTATCACACTGAAGATGCTGAATTTTAATTTGTTGGGGAACTCATTCTTCTTATCTGAATTAAAGGCTTAGTAGAAGTCTTGCTTACCAGTCTGTAAGGTTGCCTTACGGAAAATATGCATCCAACACCAGTCATGTTCAAGGGTCTTGAGTAATGAATCTAAATCATTCATTTTAGAATTTACTTTTTAATAACAGCTTACTTCTGAAGACTTCAATGCTCATGCTTTAGTTTACAAGTGAATAGGTGCATCTAGTCAGGCCATAGTACAGCTTCCTACCTGTAATATATCTCCAATATGGCCATGTTAGTATCATACCTGAAACCTTTGCTGTTTAACATTAGTCAGTTTTACTGCTGGGAGTCTCCGCAAGATTGAAATCCCATCAATCATGCAAAGCATGTTTCCATAAAACTGCCTACTTGTTTTCATCTTAGTTATGTACACCTCCACAGCTAAAATCCAGTTTCATTGTACTTTTATAAGTACGTAGCTAAACTACATTTCAAACTATTTATTAAAATCGAAACTCTTGGAGAGCTGCACAATCAACATATGGTTCAGAACCTGCATTCTGACTCCTTTGGGTTTCTAATCAGCCCAAGATAACGTATGAAAACTGGGCTTTTAGAAAAGAAGCAGAAAGTATTTTCTGTGGTCTTTTTATGGCCACTGATCTGTCTAGTTGAATGTTTCTGGTTTTTTCCAGTCTGGCAGTGATCAAGCCTTCCAATGTCTTAATGTTGAACAACAGGTAGCTAATCTCACAAAAATTTTAAGTTATAGATATGTACACATGGTAAAAGAACTACAAATTAGGTCATAGTTTTTATTGCACTTAAACTTTTAGAACCTAAAGTCTTTTTTTTTCGAGGTCTCTGTAATAGTAAAGCAATCTTGATCAATTATTCACATTTCTCTGTGAGACCTTAATATTAACTTAATTATAAATTTGCAGCAGGTAAGATGACAAGCTTTAATAACTATATTTTACAAAATCTTCTTTAAACTTTCTAACTCAGAGGACAAATTGGCATTACAGTCTAATACTTGCATAATCTTAGTACTTCATCATATTGTTACTTGTAGTTTCTGGAAAACCTAGAAAAAGATCAGGGTAGTAAGATTCATCTGTGTTTGTGATACTGCAATGCCATAGAATTTGTACACATCAAAATGCGACACAATTCCACTCTCAGTACATTTGAGGTGATTTGCTTGTAAGAATGATGTGAAGGGGTGAGATAATCCTACTATATGTTTCATTTTTCACAGCAAAATAATTTTTTGGTCTTTGAAGCTTGGCTCATCAGTGCTTCAGCTGGCATTGTTTTAGCACAAAATAAATAGCTCTACTGATCAATATGCTCGGGTGCTGGTCTTTTCATGCTAGTCACTTATTAAGTCACTGAAAGGTTCCAGTGTTGTATGAGCTAACCCATCAATTAGGAACACATCCTTTGCTTATAAATGCAAAATTTCCTCAGTGCGCACATACACAAGCAAATATAATCCAGTATCAGATACCAGTGTTGTGCTTCCATTTTGTTGAACTTGCCATTTCCCAATCGCTGAAGTTCAGTAACCAGTAAATTGAGCAGAAGTGAGTGGTTTACACTGGTGTCTCTGAATTCTGAATGTTCAGTTTCAGCACGAACATGTGACTAGTTTTGCTTGTAGTAAAAAGGTCACTTTGAGTTGCTCTGTGTCAAAAAAAAGTATGTTTTAAAGATATGGTGTTTATAAATCTGCTGTTCATAAAGAAGTTTCTCTATAAATACAGAACTGGACTTTTGGTCTTTTTGCCTGACTTGTGCTGTTTACTGAGTTTTCTCCAGCAACCTCTATAGAAACTGGTATTTTTTGACCAGTAATTTGCTTTCACAGATGCTTCTTAGTGAAGTCTGTACTTAATTCATTCTCTTCCACTGGAAGGTGGAGGTGAGAGTAATTTTATTCAGTTACAGTTACAGTTTTGATTTTACATCATTTGCACATACTCTGAGACCTTGCTGTTTTATTTTCTCTGAAAGGTTCACTTTTTATAGCTATCCATTCTAACTCCTGTTCCTTTAATTTCAGTCCATATCTACTTCCTTTTTAGCTGTACTTGGAAGGGCTTGAAGGTTCAAGTCTTTTATCTTTATTCCTTTTTTTGTGTTTGTTCATCTTTCTCTAGAATTTCACTCATCTTAATGTAGGCCTTGGTTATGATTCTGTATGTCAGGTAATACAGTTAATATATCCTTGCCTTATTTCTGTAAAAAATATGTGTTTTGACGTTGTAAATTATTAAATACCTGAAGCACATTTATTTCATTAAAAAATCATGCTATTCATTTTGAATCCTGATTTGTATTTTTATATTTATTATTCACAGGAAGGTATGTTCGTAGCACCTTTTCCTGAGCACTACTAAACTACATGATCTAACTTCCCAACAAAGCACTACAGATTTACATATAGTAAATAAAAAAATAAAGAATACCTTCACAGAGTTTTTCTTCTGTTCTGTATTTTTAAGTAATGCTGATCCATGTCTTTTATTTCCTTTACAATCCCTTTCTGTTTTTCTTGATCCTGATGCTTAACTGTTGGAAACACATCAGTAAATTCTGGCTAGCTCGTCTTTTTCACCTTTCTTACTGAAAACAAGATAATTGTAACTGCCTGCTTTTCTTCCAGTATAAAATAAAAGGAATTGGGGATATTATTGAACTTGTTGATAGCATATTTTCTGAGGATGAAGCATTTACCACGGGAGCTGTTATACTTTCACTTTTGAGTTCGTATGAGAAGAAAAAAAGGTCTTCAAAAAAAGGAGCACCTTTGGTTTGAGTTTTAATTATATTTTATTTCATTATATCAGTTTATCCTTAATTCTGCCTGCCTTGTTTTTCAGTCTGCTTGGACAAAGTTGGTCTTTTTTTCTAAATTTCTATTTTTTTAAGGAAGAAACATTTTCTCATCTTTTAAACACATGCTGCTGATACTAATGCTGCCTTAGAACCAGCTGTTGTTTATCTTTTGTTATCAGTCTTTGCTTAATGTTATCTTTGTCACTTCTGATTGATTTAGTGTCTGAGTCATACTACAGTAATGTTTTATACATCTTTGTATTAATTCTGCTCTTTCAAACAGCTGTGGTCTTCTCCTAAGTAAAGACTGTCAATTCTGCATCGGTTATTTATATCTTCATATCCTATTGGCACCTTCAAAAATAGTAAACAAAAAAAGGCCTTGGCCTTGAAAGTATTTAATTTTTCTTGTGAAAAGGGTGAACAGGATCTAGAAGCCCACTCTTTGATTTCTGATGTTCAGCTCCAATAGGATTTCTTGCTTGCCCTTATAGATGGTGATGATATTCATTATGAGTGAGAAAGCCTGACTATACAAACATGCTATTCCTGTCTCTTAAAGGTAGCAGAATTGCAAGTCAATGTCAGGTTTAAAAAGCAGATTCTGCACAGCACATCTGTGAATACTTTTAGGTAAACAGATTTGCTGGTTTTTTCCCTCCTGTGGTTCTCCATAACACTCAGCACAGTTTGGTTATAGAAAGTGGATTTGTTTGTTTCCTTTTGAGATTTTCAAAGCAGCAGTTGTAATGAAATTGTCTTCAGTATGCTTTGCCAAGATATTTGTAAAGCTTATAGATTTCTGGAGATAACAATCTAGAACTTTATGACTCTCAGAAGTCCCCTGTTCCTCTGTTTGATACTCCATGAAGGTTTTTGTTTGTTTGGGTTTTTTCACTTTTTTTTTAAATGAAAGTGGAGCTTAGAAGATTGCTAACAATGACAATTTTCTGACAGTAATTTAGTTTAATGTTTAACTAGAAATTTTTTTTTATTCTTGCGCAGGATATTTTCTCTTTAACACTGTAAAATGGTATTATCCATTAAACATTCCATAGCTTCCTTCTACTATCAAATACTCCTAATATCAGTTTACTAAATGTTATTGGTTAACTGCAAAAATATATAAATATCTATCTCCATTAACAGCTAAAATTTCTGAAAAATGTGTGAAATATTTAAGTGAAATATTTAAATAATTGAAAATACTTGGTTTTATTTAAAATATTTTAACAATTATAGCGGTGCCTCTGTTCTGCTGAGCACTTCTTGCACAGGTACTGTGAGATATTGTTGGTATATTTTTAAGTTTACTCAGCATTCAAGGCTCAGAACATAAGAAAGCTTCTGTTATTGAAATACGGCAATTAATCCCAGAATATTTAGTGATCAGCTATAATTATCCCAGACAGTTTCCTTGATCTTATTTCTGGTGATAGAAGATAAATGCATTACTTGTTTTACATGTGTTTTTTATTCAATTCTTTCATCTTTAGTGGCAGTTCCCTGTTGGAGAGTTTCACATGGTAGTTCTAGGCTATTTTTATTACACAGTGCCCAGTACACCATCTAGAGAAGGAAAGTAAAAGTTTACAGGCACATGGATATTGTTTAAAAGAAAAAACAAAACAAAACCAAAACCAACCCAAAAACCAAAACTCAAGTTTATGTAATTGGAAGACAAATATAACAGTATTGGACAAATCAGTAAAGAAAAATAGACACCATGATAGGACTCAGAAAAAAAAAAAAAAGAAGTAAATTTTGAATGCCTAGCAACATAGGCAATATGTGAAGGGTGAGTGTCAGGAGGATGGAGCCAGGCTCTTCTCTGTGACATCCAGTGACAGGACAAGGGGCAATGGGTTCAAGCTGGAACATAGGAGGTTCCACTTGAATATGAGAAAAAACTTCTTTACAGTGAGGGTGACAGAGCACTGGAACAGGCTGCCCAGAGAGGTTGTGGAGTCTCCTTCTCTGGAGACATTCAAAGCCCGCCTGGATGCGTTCCTGTGTGATCTGATCTAGGTGTTCCTGCTCCGGCAGGGGGATTGGACTAGATGATCTTTCGAGGTCCCTTCCAATCCCTAACATTCTGTGATTCTGTGATAGGTAGGTTATTATGACTGTTATGTGTTCAGTCCTTGTGTCTGAGAGTTAAGAGAAATACTGATTTTATAGTGCTCTTCTCTGCATGTCAGTTTGTTGAGTTTTCTGTTATTTTAACAAAGAACTTGCTTTACTCAGCTATTTGTTAATTTTTTGGTCTTTTTTAATCCTCTTTAAAAAATAACTACATTTAAAAAATTGATTGTGTAAATATTTGTCCTTTTTTTCAAATAACTTCGGTGAGCATTTATCGCTACCCTAATCTTTTAATTGGAAAGGAGTTTTTCAATGAAAAATCAAATCTTGGTATTACAATTCAAAATGTAGAATTATCATATGCAGCTTGGGCCTAGTTAAATTAAAATTCAATAGACAATCATTTAAGTTTTAGGAAATTGTTACCCATTTTCTTTGCCTTGATTTTGAGTGCCCAATATGAGGTGCGTGTGCATCCACTACAAACGCTGAAACCAAAGGACATATCAAAGAAATCTCTCTCATTTCTTTGAGAACAAAGGTTTTCAATGAGAGAGCTCTGATGGAAGGAAAGTCTGAAGCTGTCAGCTGTCAGACATTTAGATTCAGGCTAGGAACTTCAGACTGTCATTTCAGAAGTTTTGAAAGCTTGGTTTCTCAATTTAAGTAATCAAAATTAGTATCATGCAAAAAATAGTAGATAATTCTAAAATGTGTTTTTGTCAAACAAACCTATGATATCCTTTTCCTTCTCTGAAAAATGATTCATCTCCCAAGTGCTGGGATGAGCATTCAGGCAAGTCAGTGCTGAAAACTTTGGATCTATGAATGTTTTCAGATTTGTATGTGAAATTCATCTACTGAGAAGCAGAAGGTTTCACATTATGTCAGTCCAGATTTTGATATAGAAATGCAAACATAAATATAAAAAAACATTGAAAATTATTAAAAAGGATACAATTAGAGATTTTGTCCTAAAAAATGTAAATTTGTGGCATACTTTTCAATGTGTTTTCATTTTCCAAAGTAATTATACTGTATTTTATTTATGTATTTTAGGCACAGAAGGGGCAGTGTTTGGGCACTCTGTGGAGACACCCCATATCAGAGCAGAACCTTCCCAAGATCTCAAGTAGGTGTTGTTTAAAAAGTTTTTTTAAAATCAAGTATTCTAAAAAATAACTAAGTCTTGATTAAAATCCAATATCTGTATAGTAAAATACAGTGCCTGCTTAATGACTCATACATATCCAAAACACTGGTAGACTTCAATTTGTTCTAACTAGACAAAAGGACCCCTCAAACTTCTATCACACAAAATGTTAATATACATTACTTTTTATAAATTACTTGCCTCCGGTAGCAGAATGCTTGAAAAGCATACTTTCCCTAGAGATTGGAATAGTGTGGTGTCAGTTGTGTACAGTACTGTTTAATAGCATCAGACCCAGATTTTTAGGGTTTTTTTTAATGAGAATATATAAGTCAAATTAAAGTAAGTGGTCCCAGGTCTTCAAGTGGTGTTTATTCATTGACATGCTGCCCATTGTTGCTTAATGTTTTTCAACTCCACCATTCCTTCAGCTCATTTTTCCAAGGTGGACTTGATGAGAATTTCCCTTTCAACTTTCTGTTCTCTTGTTAATAAACAACTTAACCCAAACATTTTATTAAAAAAAATTGATGAAACAGAAGCCCTTGCTGTTCGGTCAAGCAGCGTTAGCTTAAGTGTAAGTGATTTTATTCTTGATATATTCAGTCTATATTTGTTCTGCGAGAATTTGTACACATGTGCTCCTTTGTATTAGGATTCAGTGATTTTCCTTTTTTAAAGTTCTCAAATAATTTTCATCTTTTAAAAGTGATGACAGCTAATATAAGGACAGAGATTTCTTGGCTTTTGGTGTGAACCTTTCTGGAAGGTAACCTGCTGACCCTTTTTATCCTTGTAGCTTGAAAGAATTATAAATAATTGGGGGTTTGTGTGATATTTTCTGACAGCAAAATACAATTAAACGCTCAGATAATGTATATACCTTTGAAAATTCCAGTTTCCATATGTCTTTTAATTCTATTTCAAATGATTTAATGAAACCCAATCTTTAAGTTTTTAAGTTCAAGCCCTGCATTAATTTTCCCAAAAAATAAAATGGCTTTTTTTTGCCTAATTTAAAAAATGTTATAAGAAAGCAGTGATTTACCATTTAGATTGTTTTTTGCTGAATATGCTCAAACAAGTAGGTCCCCAACCCTAATATGACATTTCCTCATGGCCTTAGAAGCTACCGCTATCACCGAAACAAAACAATACCAGAACACATTTTCTCGCCTCAGGCCCAACTGATGCAACTACATTGAGATTGCAAAATCATGTTATCCTCTAAAACAGAATAGTTGCAACCTAAAAGACTATTGATTGATATTTGGCTTATGCTACCCTCCAAATAGTGCCTGCAAATTGATTGGGAGAGTTGTGACTGACTCTCAGCTGACTCTCAAACATGCCAGCAACAATTTAGCTGCATAAATGATTGAGTTTCAGTGCTCTGGTGGGTCCTAGAACTGTTTGATGTTTTAATATGAACTTAACCAAAGTGTCTAGTGTACCGTACTGGCAGTACTAAAACTGTGTAGGGTGTTTTTCCAAGTGCCTCATCCTTGTGCCTTTGGACTTTTGAAATTAACAGTGACATGGCAGAGTAGAGAGTTTGAGGAACTGACATTACAGTTTGGTTTTTTTCAGTGGACACAGGTGACTGCAGTTTGATAGAAGGCTGCACTGCATACTTGCAAATATATTAGGCTCATGAGAATACTTGTATAAAGTGTAGAAAGATAAAAGTCTTTAATTTAGATGGTTAATTAGAATAAATCTCATTTTTTGGTATTGGAATATGTCTGTGGTCAAGTAATAAACCTAAGACATCAACATATATTTAAATAATAGCCATATATTTAAAAAAAACAAATATGGCAGAAAAGTATTCCTAACCTTGGATATGTAAAACAATTCACTGCTGAATTTAAAAAGTGGAATTTTGACCACACTGATTACTAGGAATGAAACTGAACTATAACATTTATACTAAGATTTTGATACCCATAAGGTTTTGAGCCAAGAGTCCTGGGATTTTAGCTCAATCTATTCTGGACAGGGAGTAAAAAGAAAAAAGTCAGATTCATGTTAACTTTGCATTTCTAAACTTTCCCTCAACCACTTTTTGTTCTATAGTCAGGTTCTGAGGTGGTCTTCAGACAAACATCTGTAATATTTGCTATTAAAAATATTTGTGTAAAAATAAAATTCAGTTGATATTTAAAAAACTCCTTCTAATTTGCCCAAAACTAAATAAATCTGACTTTCATTAGCTGGGATAAGCAGCATAAAAAAAAATCATGCCTTAGAATCAGGAAAAATAATTATATCTTAATAATTTAGTCTACATATTTCTCTCACCACTTTTTCTCGCAGTAACACAGTTAGGAAAACTAAACTGTCAATATAATAGGTCCCCAAATATTGGTTTTAGGCTAATAACGTATTAAAACATGGTGCATTAATAGGTAATATCCATGCACAAAAGAGGCAGACAGTAGTTACATGCAGATAGCTTTGCCCTCAATAACCTCCTTAATAAGGGAGTAAATTACTTTGTTGTTGTTCTCTGGGGATAACCGCAAGATCAAATTTAATAGGGTTTTTTTTTTTCTCTTCTATGTCAAGCCTCACATACCATTGACTATCAGCTAATCCTGCAAGCTAATGCTGGGCATAATGAGATGAAAATTGATCAAGCAGCAAGGAACCAGCCTCTGATAAGAATTGAAACTACACAGATCTTGTGCAAGGGTTCTCTTTCACTCAGAGTTGCCTGACGGTTTGTAAGAGCCATCCTTTGTGGCATTTAAGGGTGGTTTACTAATAGGGCAAAGCATCTATTCTGTAAAAAACTGGAGCTGGAGAAGGCATCAGAGAGGAATTTTGATGTTAACTTGTTAGTCACCTGAGCAGGCGGGGAGTAATAAAAGCATTGAGTTTATCTGTTTTACCCAGAAACCAAATAATAAACCAAACCTCATCAAAAGGGAGAAAAAGCAGTAGAATAAGAAAATCGAGTGTCATTCCTATGCTATTTTAATAATCATAGAATCATAGAATCATAGAATGATTAGGGTTGGAAGGGACCTTAAAGATCCAAACCCCCTGCCATGGGCAGGGACACCTCCCACTAGACCAGGTTGCCCAAAGCCACATCCAGCCTGGCCTTGAACACCTCCAGGGGTGGGGCATCCACAACTTCCCTGGGCAACCTGTTCCAGTGTCTCACCACCCTCATAGTGAAAAATTTATTCCTAATGTATAACCTAAATTTACCCTTTTTTAGCTTATACCCATTACCCCTTGTCCTCTCACTACACTGACTTGTGCAAAGCCTTTGACACAGTCCCACATGACATCCTTGTCTCTAAGTTGGTGGGACATGGATTTGAGGGAAGGACCACTCGCTGGATAAGGAATTGGCTGGACGGCCGCACTCAAAGAGTTGTGGTCAATGGCTCAATGTCCAAGTGGAGACCAGTGACAAGTGGTGTTCCGCAGGGGTCGGTACTGGGACCAGTGTTGTTTAACATCTTTGTTAGAGACATGGACAGTGGGATGGAGTGCACCCTCATCAAGTTTGCCGATGACACCAAGCTGTGTGGTGTGGTAGACACGCTGGAGGGAAGGGATGCCATCCAGAGGGACCTTGACAGGCTGGAGAGGTGGGCCAATGCAAACCTCATGAAATTTAACAAGGCCAAGTGCATAATGTCAGGTTCTAGTTACTTTCTCAGTATTCTTTTTCAATAAGATACAAATATTTACTATTTATGTTTTCAGAAATTGTGTTTGGTGCTTAAATAGCTATTTCAATGTTTGGGCATGTGAATTGACAGAAAGTTGCTTAGTCTTATCCCTAGCTATGTATGTATATACTATACATATTCATACAAAAATAAAGATGGGTGTAGTGAAAATTTTAAAAATTGTTAAGTCAAGCTTCTTTTCCTACATATATATATGCTTAGATATATATATATATATATATGTAAACTCCAACATTGAAATAAATAGAGAGGAAAGCCAGTAATAGAAATTTATAATTACTATGCAGATAGAACATAGTAGGAACAAAAGGTAACTAGGTACGGCTCTTATACTGACAGAATAATTTGCTTTACTGTTCAATTACAGTGATTATATTTGACACTGTAGAGGGAAAAGGCTCTAGTAGGAACTGAGGTATAAAGGAAAAAAGTATTCTTATTGCAATAAATATAAAAATTCACTGAGTTTCGTGAAGTTAATTTAGGGTGCTGGGTAATCTCTGTCACCGATCTCTGACTGAACTAAATGTGAAAATAAGGTCAAACAGCCAAAATTTGTAATAAAGCTTTCAAACTGAAAAACAGACACTGTGGGATTGATGGTTTGGTAAAAGGTAATGCTTCTAGTGAAATGGATGGAAAAAATGGATTAAAAGGGTCATCTAGTATGTTAGACCCTTTAGTCTGAATTCACTAGTATGTAATACTTTACAAAATTATTTTGAAAGATTCATTAAAGAAAAGAACTATTAAGGGCCTGACAATATGTAGAAATTGGGATGAAATAGAAGGTGGGTAGATTGTGCCAATCCAAAGAAATATTTTCCCCTGGATAGGATACCTGAACTTGTAGAAAACAGTGTAGGTAGATCTCTCATCTGGAGTTTAAGTGAAGTATTTGATGTAGTGCTGTATATAATGAGAAATAAAAAGGCAGGATAGAGAAGAGTGTATTTAAAGCAATTTTAAGTAGTATATAATAAACACTGTATTGTTCAAATCCCTTCTTTCAGCCTGGAGGGAGACTGCAAGGAGAGTTTCTTCAGCACTGATCTCATTTCCAGTTTTAATAAAACTCTTTTTCCTAGAAGCAGGTACACAGGTTTAGAACCACTGTCACTCAGAAGATCTTGAGCACTAAAATAAGAATATTGTGAAACTCAATACTATGATGGTGAATACTGGGTGAAATATTAGATACAAATTAGCATTCTGCCTCTCAGATGCATGAGGTTCTGGAATTACCTTTCAAAAGGAACAACAGGGACAACTAAAATTCTTTATTATGAGTGACTGGATGATGTTTGATTTATGATTATGCCATGCCACGGTTTCAGAAACACACAGATGGGCTCTAAACATAGCTGTCTCAGGCCAACAGGGTTGTGAGTGTAAATAAAATACCCTGTGAATAACTGTATCTCAGAACCTGTATAACGCTTGGAGAAATAGGAAGCATTTTCACAGTGCTGAGTTGATGAAACACAAGGCAACTTTACACTCTGCTAGTTAGAGTGAACGCGACTGAGAATCTTTACATGAAGCCCACTAAAGTTTAACAGCAGCAGGGACCAGCAGAGATGCCCAGAGTCCCATGGGGAGATGCTTGGGGTTTCAATAACTCCCAGCTGTGTACTCTTGGCTCCAGCAAGTCTTGTGGCATCTGAGGTGGCCTAAGGCTGTTACACCGCATCCAGACCCAAGCTGCTGCTGCGTGGCCAGGAGGCTAGTTCCACATAGTTCCAGCCTAGGATTGTATACAAAAGGACATGTTTTGTTCAAGTATTTCATTTTCACAGTTATTCCAGGAAGATATGTTTGATTAATTTTTTTAAAATATTCAAACCCCCCATCAGCTGAGGGTTTGACGGTAGTGATGCCAGAACTTATTTGTGAAATACTTTGTCCTCCAAACCAAATACAGTCTTATTCCACTATACCTGCATACTCCTCTTTACTGTAGATTTTCTGATTAAATGTGATTCAATATACTACTTATAGTCCATAAAACTTGCACTATATGTCATTAAGGACAAGTAATGCCACTGTAACAACGATAATATTTTCACTTCCTATCTTTCTTATAATTTTAAGTGAATAGGCTTACTACTGCAATAATAAAAAGGGATATTTATTTTTTTTATTTTGGCAACATTTAATTTCCATAGTCTTTCCTTATACTGAATTTATCCCCAGAGACTTTTTCACTCTAGTTCTTTTTCCCTTTCCCAGGAGTATCTCCATTTTCCATGCCACTCTTTACCTAGTTTCCCAAGAAAACAACAAGGCTTCTTAATTTTGCTGTCTATCTGTTCTCTCCCCTCATCTGCCTGATAATTTGTGAAGCAGATAGGCAGTTTCATCCATATTTGATAGAAAGGCAAAAGATCCTTAAGTTTGTGTTTTCTGCAAACCAGTGCCTAACTAGAGGTGCTAACATGCTTTAATTAAAATAAAACAAAACAAAACAAAACAAAACCAGCTGGTATTATTACTATTTACTGCTGTCAATTTACCCGTTCATATACACATGGCTTCAGACTAACTTCAGCTGTGGACATACATTGCTTCATTGTCACATCATGCTTATAGTACATGGAAGACTTGGAGTTTCTAGTAGTGTTGTGGTTGTGGGTGCAAAGAGTGTGATTTGGGTTCTTGTCCTAGCAACTTGTTGGAGCCAGACAAAGGATTTGGAGCTCCTACAGGTGGCCTATAAGAAAACAGGAGGTTCAGAGGATGGGGTGTTGTGTGGTGAGTAGGTACAGGGAGTATATGAGTTTATAAAACTATTAGTTCTGCAGTTTACCAAACAGCTCATATTGTTTATAAAGATACAGAGAAGTGTCATTATAAGATAATAAGCAGTAGAGAAGAATGAATGATTTTAGACATCTTATTCTGCATTTTTAATTCTATCCTTTCTTGTATTTCAAGATAGAATTCACTACCAAAAAAGAAAAAAAAAAAGCTATTTGGCTTCTTCATGGTCTTCCACTCTATTTTCTATTGTAGAAGGTAAAAAATCTCTCTCTAGTTCTCTCCAAAATGGTGTTTGCCCTAAAAAAATTAACTTAAAGTAAACTCACCGAACCTTTTCTGATTTTTTTTTTTTTGTGGGGGGAAGAGGGGTGCTGTTGAACTCTTTAGATACAGTCCAAATACAAGCCACCGGAGAGTGTAGTCCAAGCTCTCTGCTATGCTTAGTCTGCAGAGGTTGAAGCAGACCTTTCAAAGGAATTTCAGCAGAACAATTTTCCACATGAGATGCAGTGTCATCAAAATGACAATATCAGCTTAGGCCCTTTGGAGAAATAATATTGAAAAGATCATTAGAAAATTAGAGGAGGTCTGGACTGTCACTTCCTAATTCTAATCACGGGAAGCTAATCTTTTTCAAAACTAAGAAGGTGTTCTGTCAACCAGTTCTTGTGTGTTTCTAGTTGTTCAAAGAGCCCAGTTCAGCCCATCAGCCTCTTCCAGGTACTTTATGTTCAGATCTTACTCTTGACAGCCACTTGAGCATTATCTGTGGGCATGTTTCTTCACTCGCTTTCTGACAAGATAGATTTCTATTTTAAGAAAATATATTCTGAAAGACAACTCAGATAATGGAACAATTTCTGGAGAGAAGCTGAACTTCATGTAGACGTTTGTCTAGTGGCAGGATGTAGAAGAAGGGGTTTCAGGTCAGAACAAAAGCAAGGAAGATCATGGGAACGGGAATGTTTTGAGTGGAATAAGGGTAGCTCTAAAATGTCAGGGCTATGAGGAATCTATTTTTCATACCTTTCCTTAAGAAACTATTTTGGATTGTCTCATACGCAGATCTTTGTCTCACAGCCTGAAAGTTTAGGCTTTAAAGTGTATTGTGGTATTTCTTTAAGAAATGAAAGCTTGCATTCTAAACCTCACATTTCCACTCATTTTCTTGATTTTCAAAGGTATGAGTTTTAGTGGACTTTACATTCTAGAACGCATGACTTTTTACTACCAGAGATTCCAGTTAGGTTTTTGGTTTGTTATGTTCTTAATATTATTTCTGATTTTGGTAATTTCCCTGCCTCTGACTATTCTGGCTATGCCCTCACCCACTCTAAGAAACAGCCATGCATTAAATTCTCTTTAACCTTCCTCACATCACCCACTTATTTTGTCAAGCTCTTGCTTTAAACTTTTGCTCTCTTCAGCACTCCTCACCTTTTCTTGATGCTTCTTCACTTTTTCTAGTCCTTAATAACATCACTGAAAAGCTCTTCAATGACATTTTATTCCTTACTTTTCCTCCTCAGTAACTAATATTTCTTCTATTCTCAGAAGAGATCCTTTATTTCTGTATATGGGGAAATTGTTTTTCTGATTTATCATCTATGTCAAGTAACATTAAAATATTCAGTTGTTTCAGGTGTCACTATGATAATGCAGACCCACTGAACTGAAACCAGTGGCATGTACAGGGCAATTAGAACTCAGATTTGAGCTTAGTGAAGTGACTTCTGGGTTAATGAGAATTTCAGGAGTTATAATAAGAGCATGCTGACACAGACCAAAGTCAGTGATATGCAGAGCATGGACATAACTTGAAATGCTATACTGAATGTCATTCTGCTGTTCTAATTTAAGTCAAGAAATTTTCCTCTTTAAGTTTATTGTCCATGAGTTGCAAAATTGGATATTTGAAAAGAAAAATCATGTAGACATTTACTGGTTTAGGCCATCACCTGTTGAATAAATTAATCTCTTACTTAAGACTTGTGTTGTGAAGTTACTAAATAGAGAGGAAAATTGTACCCTTAAAGTTTAGGTTCCCACAAAAAATCAAAGAGAGCTTCACATGACGTACGAGAATTTTGCTTCTTGGTAAAGGACAGCTGATAATCACTGAACAGTATTAAGGATTCATGAGGCCTGCACATTTACCCTTCAGTTTCAATAAATCCGTTTTTTTCATCCTGAAAATACAAACATTTTGTTAAAAAACGTCAGAATGCAAGAAACTTAGGAAAAAAACAGCTAATCTAGCAATAATTCATATGCAGCTTGCAGATGTGAAATGTAATGTATCAAAATGTACATGTAAATGTATCAAAAAGATTTTTAGTCACTTTTATACGTATGCTAACAAGTGCATGTATAATCTTGTAAATAGTATAAATAATGAGACTGAAATGAGTCAATAATAATTTTATTTTCATAACATTTCCACAGTGATGTCAAATGCATCTAGTCAAGAATCCTGTATTTGAATAGTTCCAGTATCCTAAAAAAGGGCTTCCAGGTTTTTTGTCGTCATGATCTTGAATGTCCCTGGTTATTTTTTATGGATACTACTCGCGTTTCCAGACAGAATTCCAGGAAATGGACTGAATGGAAAACCTGATTTTATCTAGCACCATCAGTGTTGAGTGGACTCTTTTAAGGACTCTTGGTCTTACCAGAGAATTCTTGAAGTCAGTTTCCTTGAGCATTAAGGCAGCCAGACGTTCTTTTCATAATAACAGAAACGGAAAGACTATATTTAAAATTGTTTGAGATTTATGGAAAACAACATTTAAAAAAAATAAAATTCTTTGTGCTTATTTAGGATAAAATAGGTTCACTTGTGGAAGAGGAAGGTCCTGCCTTCTGTGGGGTTTCAGGGTTCGGAGTACTTGTTTACAAGGAAGAAGTAGGAAGAGGGATAGAGAGAGGCTTGACACATCCATTCACCTTCCCTTTTCTTCTTTGTGTATCTTACCTCTCTGCAGCACCTGTCTGCCACAATACTTTACCTACAGACACCAAGATAATGTCACAGTTATTTTAATCTATAGATATCTACAAAAATTTGCCAATTCAATGTGTAGATTTTCTATTGGGTTTATATTTGCAATTTTTTTTAATAACAGGTTTCCAATGCTAACTGAAAAAAGACACAGCAACATATGTTGGCAAGACCATCATAGATAAAAGTTAAATACTTGGAAGTGTTGAAGTATTTCTTGACTCCCAGGCGTAAAGATGCCAGTAAAGGGGAAATGAGTACCTGGTTTATATGTGCAATGTCTAATTGACAGCATCTTTTTTAATCCCCTGTTTTGAATACAAATTCCAAATTAATAGAGGTTCATGTCAGTTGTTTTACTAAGCAGCATGGGTTGGATCTACTGCTTAGACATAAACAAATAAATTATTCACATTTTAACAGGGGAATCTTCTGTTTCGTTCTATTTTAAGAAATGCCTTCTGCTAACCAAGGAAGCAAAATTAACATAGATAAATCATATCCCATGTCAGTATGAGGAACAATGCAAGGGATAAATCTAAAATATTTCTTAAAATCGAAAGTGAAATGTTTTAGTTCATTTTAAAAATTATTTTTCTCTAATACAATCTAGGTCAGCCTGTAAACAGAAAATACCAAATGAAAAATAAATGTTTCTGCATTTCTGATGAGAAACATTTTAATACCTTCAAAGGAACATATTTAAGATACTTGAAAAGTTTCCTTTTTTAGCAATAATCCTTTAATGAATTCAACTCAAATTCATATAGCTTTGATGCTCTGAAATTTATTTTTTCACAAATTAACCACTGATAATTAAAAAAAAAAGCCCTTCTCCACTCTGGATAGATCATCTGCATCACATATAGCAAATTGACAGAGTATATTATTTTAAAACCTCTTTTTAAAAGCCTCATTGTCTTTCCTCCACTGTTTTTGTTTCTGTTGAATAACAGCATTAGTTACCTTTTCCATCATAGCTGGTTGTTGTCTGGGAAATAAAATTTAAATTATATTAATAGGATTCAGTCATAGATGTAAATGCCACTGTGACAGGCCGTCAATAAATTTGAAAGGAAAGTGAATTATTGGTATGCTGTTGTAATAGTGCACTTTTCCTTGGAGGGTCAGTATTACAATGTGGAGTGTTACAACAAGCTTATAGTAGAGATTAAAGCTTTCAAAATATGACAAAGAAAAAATTTTACAAAGCAGCTGCATTTCAAACATAATTTATCTCGAAACATTGAGGAAATAATCTCTGTGGATAGACGTTTGCATTTTCAGTAGCATCTTACAGATCACACAGCTAAGTCCCTTTTCAGGTTTAGATCATCTGAAGAATAACAAGAAAAGGAAATTAGTAACTGTGAAACAGAGTTAGGTATCTGATTTTACTAATGGATGGATGGTGTTTTAAAAACTACTCTGCTGATCATCAGCCGTTTATTGACATTTCTACAACATTGTTTGAATTCAGGAAACTGATTAAAAAAATCTATTGTCTGAAAAAGAAATTAATTTTCCACAGTGTGTAGAAGGCTCATATTGACACCTTCTTCTCAAATTCACAGATTAATTGCCCAAATGTCTGAATTTCGGACAAACTGGAAGTCATTTATGTTAATGTAGTTAATGAGAAATAGTGATGAAATTAAACAAAACAGCTCTGACCTACACACAGTCACATGTTTTGGGGAAAAAGAAAGGTTTTTTTGTTTATTTATAACAAAATCAGAGTTTCTTGAAAGATATTCCTAAATAGATTTTTATTGTCTACCTGCTGAAGAATTTCAGCCAGGTCTGAGAGTGGTTTTGATGTTATGAAACCAGAAATATTTGTGACTTCACTAGTAGCCACCAATTCAATGTAATAAATGTAGTTAAGGGCGCTTTGGTCTTCATGATTATGAGATGGCAGCTGAAACCCATGAGAAATGTTAATATTCCCAGAAAGTAGGTTATAAATTGCAAAAATATTCTGCTGAAAAATATGGCATGGAAGTATCCTATCATTTAACATTTATACAAGTCTGTTTCCTTTTAAATTCAAGGTAAAACCTCATTAAGGCAAAAGAGTATTTTTTGAAAACCTAGTTTCTAGACCTTATAGTTTATATGGTGTCTAAAAGGTTTTGGAAGCTCTTTTTCTGCTGTATTAGCCATCAAAAGTTCACAAACCACCACCTGGAAAACACTGATGTACATGATTAAATAATTCATGATATTTTCCCTGGTACAAAGAACTGCAGAACCTTCTGTTAACTTTTCCCTACAGTGTAAAAAAAAAAATAAAAAAAAAAGCTTAACACTAACATAGATTTCTCTATGGCTCCTATGTAGCCCGTGTATGCTTTTTTTATATAGGTAGCTAAAATAGTGTTTTCCCCTATCTGGACACCTGCTTTTAGTAGTTTATTTTTGTTTTGCCAAATAATTGCTTTTGCTTTTTCTTTTTTTTTTTCCCCTGTTGAGTGTCAGTGACATGTAACAAACAGAAAAGTTTCACAGGAACCATCTCATTGACTTACTTTGCATGCAAATGTGACATTTTAGTTTCAAAATGATAATCTATTCAGCACACTTAAAAAATTCAATAGTTGGAATACACTGAAATTCTCTTGTTCCATTGTTTGATAGATCTTTCATTTTGCTTTTCTGTAGCAAATTCTTTGTCAAACTATTCTTTCCCTTATACATCTAGTACCTCATTATATTTTTGGATGGATGTGATCCAACACTCAAACTACAATTTGTTGCAGAGAGAAATACAATGTTTTCTTCAAGGTACTGATTCTAGACATTTCTATCTTTAATATATTTCATCTTACCAAAAGACTTTGTTCAGGTAAAGTGTAACTGTGTTCTGTCATTATATTATTGGGATATAAATAGATTAAAAGATTTGTCTCAGTCTTAACAGGGTTATACAGTAAGTCTACAGCTGAACATAGCCGGAAGCCAAATTTTTATTTCCTAGTTCAATACAGTTTTCATCCGATCACCTCTCCTATTCAGTCTGTGAGCATGAGAGCTATGAAATCCTTGCATTAGTACTTCCCTTTCCAGAGAAACCTGTACAATACTGAGAGATAACATAGCTAAGAAAGTATTGTAGTTCTGTGTTAAGGCTGATGGAGGATCTTGACTATAGAGAAATGGAAAGACTGACAGGAGTAGAACAACAATAGTGGCATTGAGGAACGATACCAAGACCCAGGAATATGTGTCTTAATCCTGTTATAACAGGGTTAAAGAGCATGATGAGTAGTTTGCAGAACAAAATAATAGCATGCAAAAGACCACAATGATGGAAAGATATTTTCTTTTCTTCTCTTCATACTCGCTGCTGCTACACCGACCTCCAATATGAATGAGCCTATGAAGGCTAGGTCATTCTGATCAGTTTTGCATCATTATTTAAAACTTTTTAATTATTTTTTTCTTTTTATTTAGATGAAAATTTGTCATCAGTAACTAAGCAGACTATAGTTATTAACCTGTCATTGCAGAAGCACTCAGGGAGACATGGAGTCTTATGTACCTGTATTTCAGTAGTAGTACAGTCAAGTAAATTAGGTACTAATGCCAGAAAGCATCACTAAGCAGACCAGCTTATATCGGTATTTGCTTAAAAGCTGCCTTAAATAAAAATAGATTTAAACATGATTTTTTTTTTCTTTCTGTGGGGAATCACACATATAACATTTTTGCTTCTTTATGTTTCAAAATACATTTGTATCTATGCGCATTGTAGGGTTAGGGGCTGGGTGAGTTTTGGTGGTTTGATTCAGTGGATTTTTTCTCAGTGGTTGTTTTTGTCTTTCAGACTTGAATCTCCTACTAGATCTTTGGTGATGGAAGCACCCAGGGGGGTACAAGTTAATGCAGCTGCAGGAGAATTAAAGGCTACCTGTAGGAAAGAACTGCACTTACAGTCCACAGAAGGGGAGGTAAGTTCAGCTGGTAAAGGAATGTTCTACAGCTCTGCCCAGCGTAATGCAAACAATGTGAGGATAGTTTATTCAGTAGCAAGGTAAACATCACAAGAAGTGTTCTGCATTTGCCTGTGTTAAAGTAATTTTGGTTTAGCTTGCTCAAATTTTAATACTTATTTGCTTTTTGCAAATATTTGGATCACTAAGTCTCATTCACACTGAAAAAAATGTTAGTCAAATTAATATAGATAAGAATTATTCTTAATCTAAGAGTCAAAGAAAAAGCTACCCAGTCCTTCAGCATATCTGTGGGACAGAGACAACTAAGTGATAGTGGTAAAAATTTACTTTGGATGAATCTGACAAACTGAAAGAGAGAAGTTTGGATTAATTTGGATTAATGCTTCAATAAACCATGGTGGAGAGATTTAACAAATTCGCTTTACACGGGGTTTATTTCCTTGAACTATCTCTGTAAGAGAGACAGAGTACTTCATTGGTATGTTCACTGTACTGTTCCGTTAGTGTCTTGTTTCAGTGAACAGCTTGACATAAAAAGGTTTTGGTATAGATTCTTCATGTGTGAACCTGTGTGAACTCATGAAAACAATTTTAAATTGGATCACTGGTTTAGTTGGCAATCCATGTATTGCAGAAACCCATGAAAGGTCACTGGTATGAGAGTATGAGAGTCCTTTCATCTTCAATCCTTAAATGATATAAAATAGGAAAAAAAAAAAAAAAACAAACTTGTGCAAGGATGTCAAAGGCTGTTGGATTCCTTTTAGGCATTTTTGAGAAATGGGTAGAATTTCAAATTGTTCTCAGTGGGACTTGCCTGGTTACAGCATTTTTTGGAAACCTGTTGTTTAATGTAAATATCTAATTGGGAATGAAGATCGTTAGAATTTTTTTGGCTTTTTGTGCTTATATTATGTATTCTCTAACAAATGTTCCCAGATACTTTACAAACTATCCAAATAAGCAACAAATAAAACCAACACTCACATCTGTGACAGTCCCCTGCAATGCACACTTTTTGCATTACGATGCAGACAGGAACATTTTTGGCCAATATACTGCATCAAAGGACTATTTTGATAGCATTTTTCTATTGATCTAAGTATCTGTCCTGGATAATTAAAGCACAATATTTTTGTAATTCAGAGACTCAAATATTTATATACCACATGCCTTTTCTTATTTCTGAGTTTCTCCAAAAGCTATCTCTTCCCGCAATCTCTCATCTTTACTTACTGCCTTTATAAAGATGAAGTCTTTGTTACTGTTTCCTGACATTGCTGAGATAGCAGTAAGGACAAAATAATCCTCTTTTAATAGTAAATATCATCCTCTCTCACCCTTGTCCTTTCTGTGGGTATTTTTATTGCAGGGGCTACAGCTTCCTGTAACTTTTCCTGCTTCCCCCCATAAATCCCTACCTGGCCTAATCTAGTATGTTTCCTACATTTATTAACATAATTTTTTTCACCTACAATGTATTTATTTGTTCATTCTTTCCCTTCATGATATTGCTAGAGGGAAAAAGCAATACCCAAATGAAAATGAAAAAAAAAAAGAAAAAAAAAAAAACAAACCAAAAATCCCAGAAAGACTTATCTTTCCTCATGCTTCATGATCCCTGAAGCAATGGTTGTATCTGTAATGACTTCTAATTTTTCATGAGTATTTACTACAACTTAATGAAAAAGTAGTTTTGAGAATAACGTATTACGACCTTGTTGGGAATGGAATGTCTCACATGATTACAATTTTGCAGCAATTTAAGATTTATTAATGGTGTGAGGTAAATCAAAGATTAAATTTTAATAGTGTTCAATTGTTAACCAATTTAATGATTAATAAGGTGATTCTGTATAATATGTTGTTATTAAAATAGCAATTTAATTACAGACACAAGAATGACAAGATTCACACTAACTCACTACCAGGTATCCTAGGTATATATGTATAAACACAAAACACATAAACAAACAAACAAATAAACAAACACCACAGAAATACTTAGATCCAGTGAAATATGTGAGTAGGGAAACTAGCCTATAGTTAAAGTTCCCTCTTCCTTCTCGAGTTTAGAGTAAATACTCACGTCAGCATTCCTTAATTGGTGATAATTGAGCCTCTAGAAGACTAACTTCGCCCTGGCCTTTCTTCACCTGAGAGGCATCCCAGCTCAAGGGAGATGCTGGACACAGCCCACTGAGACACGGAGGAGCTTAACAGGTCTCGCTTAGAGTCTCTATTGTGTCTGAGATAATTGACTTTTGACAGGTACTTTTTTATTTCAGCCCACTTTGAATGTAATATTCTGGTGGGTTACACTAGTTAAAGTGTATCATCCCCCTTCGGGCTCCAACGCAGGTACAGATGTACTGGGTTGTCAGGAGGTGATTAACTGTTACAATTGTTTAAAGCAAGAAACGGGTACATTGAGGGGGTGCCTCCATGCTCGGGTTCACCGCCATGAAAAGCGGAAGCCAGGAGGTACGCTAAGGAGGTATGCCAGGAGGTACACCAAGGAGGCACCTTTATGCTTGGATTCCCCGCTTTCACGATTCATTTCTGACTCACCTTAGGTTGCTATATGACCCTGGGAGGGGAAAAATCACATCAAGCACCGAGAGACTCACGAGAAGGGGTGCTTGTGCCACTGTAGACCTCAGTTGGGCTTTCAGAATGGGAACCCAAGAAAAGTTGCAATGACTATATCGTGTATTATTTGGAATGGGAATTCAATTCAGTATTAAATGCTTTGTAGGAAAAAAAAGACAGCGTAAAACAGACTCTAATGAACTTCATATTAAAAATCATTATATTCCCCTACGTGGTAAGTAAGACTTTGCACATCTGTGATTTCTCACATAGATGTTTGATAGTTATGAGAAAAGCTACCAACCTTTCCCCACTCTTTCTCAAGGAGCTGTTCTGTAAACATACATCCAACAAAGTTCAAAGTGTCTAATTGTCTCATGAATACTTGCAATTCCAGTAAGGTCTGTAAAGAACTGTAGCCTGAATCCACAGAGAAATTCCATCCTGAGGTCTTACCCATGCCTTTACAGTCCATTATTTTATTTCTTACACTGGAGAGGGTTGGAGAAAAAAGCAGAAACACTTTGGAAGGCAATCAATGAGCTTCCACAGCGTCACCAGTCATGCAAAGTTACTGTGGCCACATTAGGGAATTGCTGGACTAATGACAGCCTGGTGTGAAGAACCACGGTAAATATCCGATGGATAAAATGTCTGCATAACAAAATATTGATCAGTGTCCTTGCTTGCAGCCCAACAGATACACCACAGATTAGCAGACAGTGTGCAAAAAAGTGTAAAGGGTTTATTGTTATTAATTTTTAAGAAAACATTTTCTAAAACAAAACAAAGTATCTATGTCAAAAATAATCTTCAGTTTAGTCTAAAAATGTATGCTTCATCAGTCAGATTTCTTTTGCAAATAAAAGAATGATCCTTCTGGATTGGATCTGTGAACCATTTTTGTGATGACATTTTTTATAATAGAAAAAAAGTTTCTTGTATTATTCTTACCCTGGTTAACTAAATATAACTTTTTAATATTTCTAATCTTATTTTTAAAATCATCAAAGATATGTATTAGTATTTGTTAATATTTTTCCTTTTATAGCATATTATCCTGTTACACCAAAAAATATCTGTGTGGCATCTGGAGCCAACCAGTTATAACCATGTAGCAGAATATTATGAATTTACTGTAGATTAACCTATGAACCATATATTTTCCTTTTATTTAAGAATAACTTCGGAATTTTTTAAGAACATAAATGTGTTTATGAAATGCTTTTCCTCTAGGCTCATTTCTCATGCAGTATAATCTTTAGCCTTCCACCTCATAAACTGAAAACATCTGCAAGCATTCTGAATTCTGCTGTTTGATACACTTTCTTTTTATTTACTGCAGTATTATAATAATCCTTTTAGCCCTACTACAAATTATAGTGTGTGAATCCAGACTGAATATTGGCAGCTGTAATTAAGACTCAGATTCTACTGCCCTTTATAAAGGCTCTTGAGCTGCACCCTTGTGAGTCAAAGCATCAGCAGAATCGTTT
>WKFP01014816.1:547239-573126 GCA_011057875.1 Pterocles orientalis
CAATTTAATTACAGACACAAGAATGACAAGATTCACACTAACTCACTACCAGGTATCCTAGGTATATATGTATAAACACAAAACACATAAACAAACAAACAAATAAACAAACACCACAGAAATACTTAGATCCAGTGAAATATGTGAGTAGGGAAACTAGCCTATAGTTAAAGTTCCCTCTTCCTTCTCGAGTTTAGAGTAAATACTCACGTCAGCATTCCTTAATTGGTGATAATTGAGCCTCTAGAAGACTAACTTCGCCCTGGCCTTTCTTCACCTGAGAGGCATCCCAGCTCAAGGGAGATGCTGGACACAGCCCACTGAGACACGGGGGAGCTTAACAGGTCTCGCTTAGAGTCTCTATTGGGTCTGAGATAATTGACTTTTGACAGGTACTTTTTTATTTCAGCCCACTTTGAATGTAATATTCTGGTGGGTTACACTAGTTAAAGTGTATCATCCCCCTTCGGGCTCCAACGCAGGTACAGATGTACTGGGTTGTCAGGAGGTGATTAACTGTTACAATTGTTTAAAGCAAGAAACGGGTACATTGAGGGGGTGCCTCCATGCTCGGGTTCACCGCCATGAAAAGCGGAAGCCAGGAGGTACGCTAAAGAGACACCTTTATGCTTGGATTCCCCGCTTTCACGATTCATTTCTGACTCACCTTAGGTTGCTATATGACCCAGGGAGGGGAAGAATCACATCAAGCACCGAGAGACTCACGAGAAGGGGTGCTTGTGCCACTGTAGACCTCAGTTGGGCTTTCAGAATGGGAACCCAAGAAAAGTTGCAATGACTATATCGTGTATTATTTGGAATGGGAATTCAATTCAGTATTAAATGCTTTGTAGGAAAAAAAAGACAGCGTAAAACAGACTCTTATGAACTTCATATTAAAAATCATTATATTCCCCTATGTGGTAAGTAAGACTTTGCACATCTGTGATTTCTCACATAGATGTTTGATAGTTATGAGAAAAGCTACCAACCTTTCCCCACTCTTTCTCAAGGAGCTGT
This sequence comes from Pterocles orientalis, assembly GCA_011057875.1. Lineage (NCBI taxonomy): Eukaryota > Metazoa > Chordata > Aves > Pterocliformes > Pteroclidae > Pterocles > Pterocles orientalis. Next base: position 548,260 of record WKFP01014816.1, read on the forward strand.
TCTGTAAACATACATCCAACAAAGTTCAAAGTGTCTAATTGTCTCATGAATACTTGCAATTCCAGTAAGGTCTGTAAAGAACTGTACCCTGAATCCACAGAGAAATTCCATCCTGAGGTCTTACCCATGCCTTTACAGTCCATTATTTTAATTCTTACACTGGAGAGGGTTGGAGGAAAAAGCAGAAACACTTTGGAAGGCAATCAATGAGCTTCCACAGCATCACCAGTCATGCAAAGTTACTGTGGCCACATTAGGGAATTGCTGGACTAATGACAGCCTGGTGTGAAGAACCAGGGTAAATATCCGATGGATAAAATGTCTGCATAACAAAATATTGATCAGTGTCCTTGCTTGCAGCCCAACAGATACACCACAGATTAGCAGACAGTGTGCAAAAAAGTGTAAGGGTTTATTGTTCTTAATTTTTAAGAAAACATTTTCTAAAACAAAACAAAGTATCTATGTCAAAAATAATCTTCAGTTTAGTCTAAAAATGTATGCTTCATCAGTCAGATTTCTTTTGCAAATAAAAGAATGATCCTTTGGATTGGATCTGTAAACCATATTTGTGATGACATTTTTTATACTAGAAAAAAAGTTTTTTGTATTATTCTTACCCTGGTTAACTAAATATAACTTTTTAATATTTCTAATCTTATTTTTAAAATCATCAAAGATATGTATTGGTATTTATTAATATTTTTCCTTCTATAGCATATTATCCTGTTACACCAAAAAATATCTGTGTGGCATCTGGAACCAACCAGTTATAACCATGTAGCAGAATATTATGAATTTACTGTAGATTAACCTATGAACCATATATTTTCCTTTTATTTAAGAATAACTTCGGAATTTTTTAAGAACATAAATGTGTTTATGAAATGCTTTTCCTCTAGGCTCATTTCTCATGCAGTATAATCTTTAGCCTTCCACCTCATAAACTGAAAACATCTGCAAGCATTCTGAATTCTGCTGTTTGATACACTTTCTTTTTATTTACTGCAGTATTATAATAATCCTTTTAGCCCTACTACAAATTATAGTGTGTGAATCCAGACTGAATATTGGCAGCTGTAATTAAGACTCAGATTCTACTGCCCTTTATAAAGGCTCTTGAGCTGCACCCTTGTGAGTCAAAGCATCAGCAGAATCGTTTAATTCAGTTATAGCTTAGCATTTAATTGTTAACTATGTATTATTCTATAAATAAACCATAACCAATGGTTTAAAGCAGCAATAATCTATAACAAAAATGAAATGTAAAGCTCCAGGCTCTAGCTGAATCTATTGGTTCACATAAGAAGAAAAAGAATGTTTCTTGTCTGGAAATTCAGCACCATGACTGCTAGTTGACTACTGCTTTCCCGTATAAATGCAATGCAAAAGTACAGATCAGTTTTGAATTCTGTAGATAATAGATTTTTCTAGGCATAAAAATATATTAGAATTAAACATGAAACACATTATCATATAGTGATAAAAAGCTTAAAGGATTATTTGATGTTGTCCACTCGTTGGCCTAACTGATATTAGTCACCCTGTCTGTGACCTTTTTCCTATTTACTTCTTCATGCACTTGTATTTCCTTGTCAAATTAAACTCCTTCATAGCATCGTTTGTAGACCATATTTGGTTGTTACTGGCATAATGGGGCTGATCCCTTGGTGAGGCTTATAGATGTCACATTAAAAATGTGCAATACTCTTCAATGGACAAAGTTTCCTCAATATCAGTATAGCAGACAAGAGGCTAAGTTTATATTCACCATTTTAACACAAAACAGTTTATGAAGCATACATGCAAGATTATTCTGTAGAGACTAACAAATGCATATAGTACTCAGCGTTTGATCTACAATCCTATCCAGTTTTCCCTCTATGTGTAGGAGATATATTTAACACGGAGATTAATACTTAATAAAACTAGAGTCATCTTCACTCCAACCAACAGTACAATTTTAATGTTTTGGTTTTAGTGGGGTTTTTTGTGGATGGATTTTAGGTTCTGAAACAAAAAAAAAAAGGATTTTTAAAGTTATCTAAATACACTGAAGTTGAATTACTTTTTTCTGCAAGCTGCTTTCCATGACTCCAGAGGAATGTCTGACCGAAGACAATAGGATTTCCTAGATTAGTTCAGTTCACCTGAGTTATGCTTGTCTGAGATGAAATGTTTGCAAAAAAAATTTAAATGTCCTGTTTAGATAAAGTGGCCTCAATGATAAATAAGCAATAGCAAGCTGTAGAGCTCAAAGACCCACTGTTTCGTCACAAAAATTTGTCTGTCAATTGTGTGTTGCATTTTTTTTTTCAAAGCCCGTTTTCATGGTATTAACCAGCTGATTCATCACTGTTCTCTGGGAGGAAAGAGATTAGTAGAAATGAACGGAAAATTTTCTGTATTTTTTTAATTATTGGTTGCAATAATTCTATTAGGCTGTTTTAATATATTTAAAATTATTAAAATGCTATGTTATTTTTAAACAAAACCTTTCATTTTCAGCTTAAAACAGTTTTTAATGTCTAAGTTAATTTGTAGCAAAAAAACACTTTTATGTAGAAGTCTACAGTCAAAATACAGTGTTCCCAAACTTTTGGTTTTACCCTTGCTTATTTATCTGCTGAACTGTGAGGCTCTCAGTAAGAGAATGACTGGTTTGAATGGCCTTGATGCGTATGAAGTATTAAATGGTTTATCTTGTACCTTTCACAACACAAAAGATTAGAGAAGACGCTGTATACAGGAACTTCCATTAACCACTGTCATCTAGCAACAGTGTACCCTGGGAACATAATACTCGTCAGGTCTTGTCTTGCCACATCTTCCCTTCTCTTTTAAACACCTCATAACAGCAGGCATAAAATGGTAAGGAGTTTAAATTTTATTGATGTTGGAGGACTTTTCGGACACAAATTTCAGTTTTTAACAGAAAGAAGCAGAGAGGGTATATCAGCAAACATGGACTATATTCCTCTGAAATTCCTTACGTGTTGGGCTGTTATGATGATATATTTGGACTCCTGCTTAACTAACAGGTAGCAATGTTGCATCTGTAAACCTAGTCTTATAGTTATGACCTTGACAGCATACGTACAGAGTAGACTTTAATGCTGGCTTTAAGCCATCTTTATTAATCCTCTTCATCTCAGGCTTCACCAGGGATTAGCTTTAGGACACTGTTTAAATTGCACAGCCTTCCCATCTTTCTGCAAACACACAGAGCTTAGCTTGTTAAACTCACCACGGCAGATACACCCTCAGAAGAAGCCACTTCAGTTTGTCTCAGACACCATACCCTGGTATCCACGCTGCTCACCAGGTGTTCTGGGTTGGTTGCTGGGATGGGAGGTGATAGCTACTGCCCAAGATTATGGCACCAGAAGTATCTGGATTCATCTGTATAGCAGTGTGAAATTTGACAGCACCAGTGGAAAAGCATGCACAGCTATGCTTAAAAAGAACATTTAGTTTCATGAGCAAGATAACTGAGCTACATCATATTGTAATGCATGCTGGAGTAGGGTCCACTGGATTAAATTGTTACAGCAGTGCAGTACAGAGTATCTGCAATGAGGGGTTGCAGAAGCATAGCTGGCTTGATGTAAACAAACACATGTAAATATTGAGCTCCTAGAAAAAAAGATAATAAAGTTTTAATCTACCTTAATCTCTTACACATGTGCCCTCTGATTTTTTCTGAGTTGACATGTCTTTTAGAACACATTTAGTTTTGATTTACAGATCTCTCATGTTTCATCCCTATCACCACTGCAGCTAATCTGTTAAAATGGCCAATGACACACCCTGTCAAATATACAAATAGATAAACTTGTATTTTTATTGTATTTTCTTACATGTCTTCTACACTGAAGTGCCTTTTATTGTCACATATATAATATATATATATAATATTCTAATATCTCCTGCTTCTATTCTTTTAAACAAAAGCATAGAAATAGTTTTTTTTCTTGCCTTCTTTGATATTCCGAGTATATGAGGGCTTACTGAAAATCAGTATTAAAAGTCCAAAAGGCTACTCAGATTTTTTTTTGAGTTCTATTAAAAGTTATCAAGAGCTGCTATTAGAAGTATATGACATCACTGGCTCCTGTTTAATATCCTGTTGAATTACTGTTGAAATTGAAAGTGTTTTATCAGTGTCATTTTCTGACATCAATATTCGATCTTTCTCCAAGTACAGAACTATGCTGAGCACTATTCAGTGTAAAAGATACACTATACTTACATAGAGCTTGCACTGTTGAATATACTGGATTTTTACACAATACTATTGATATGTTAATAGTGGACTTGTTAACATTTCTTTTACTCCTGATATGAGAAGAGAAAGCGTAGTTTTTATTACACATCACTCCACTGACAATTATGTCCTTTATTTTCTTCCTACATTTACAATTCCTAGCTTCTAGTTGGCCACCAAATTCTTTCTTTTTTTCCCCTATCTGTTATTTTGTTTTCTTATTATGCTTGCTGTTGTTGTTTCACATTTACTCCTGGCTGAGCAGAATGTTTTAACATGTGTAATCTTCTTTTTCGGTTGTAGTTCTAGCAGAACATTATTAAATTGTTCCCAACACCATCCACATTTCTTCCATCTAAATTACTTCTGCAAGGGTTTTGACTCCTCGTTATTTCAGGTTTCTGATACTGGACTTTTAAAGCAGCAATGCATGTATATGTGTATAAATACACCATTCTTTTGTCATGCAAATCACAGAATAAAGATAATAATTTGCTGAATTTTGGTTTTGTTACCAATTCCTCTGTCAGTCAGGATGTGAACTAAAACAGGCATCGTGCCATGTGGTTGTGACCTGTGCCTCTGAGATTCTCCCTTTCTGTCCCCTTTACCATAAATTCCCAGTGATGATAGCATCTTATTCCAGAAGCTGAAGAGCTCACAGTGATGGCAGTTATGTTGGTTGGGGCTACTTTCATCCTGTGTTTCCTCCGATGATCCCAGTCATTCGCAATGCTTCTGCTGTGAATGGTAACATGACTGTGCATCAGTCTTTGTATAGGATTTTATCCTGTCTTCTCTCCTTAGGTTTTTCCCAGCCTGCTCTCCTTCGCTTCTCTCCAGTAGGGGCTTAGTAGTGCTTTTGTGCTGCTTTTCTGCCAGACACCACTGTTTTTATCATAAAATAACACTTGCCTCCTGTAGAAAAAAGCAATACATGCCATAGGTCTCCAGATTCTTTCCATGTACTGCCAACATTGTGATATAATGGTATCAAGATGGCTTTGTTGATTTTCAATACCTTATAAAAAACACTAGTAGGTATTTAAGGAACTCGCATGTTCCTGTGGTTCATACTGTTATCTGCAAGGCTTAAAGCTGTTTTGATTTGTTACCTGTCTTCTTAAAGATCATAATCTGCACCTGACATAACGACTGATCTTACTTTGGCTCTTATTTACTCCTTCCATAAATAAAAAATAAACTCTGAGCAGCTGTAAACTTGTCTCTGTGCCAGTGGTAGACATGTTTTTTTTTCCTGCATTAGTTACCTAAGTCCATGACATTGTTTATTGAAAGCCCTGAAAATGTAAAATAAGTGTAAATATTGCAGCACTCAATACACATTCATGAACATTACTGGTATTTACAGTTTCATACTGACTTATGTTATTTTCAATTAAAAGAGATTTAAAAAAAAACAATACTATGTAATCATAGTCAATGTTCAGAAACAAATGGGAATAGCTTGATGACCTTCTTAATAAGACTTTAACCTGAAATCTTGTCTCCTCTTAATTTAGGTCAAATAAACTCTTTTTGTGTGTGTGTGTGTGTGTGTATGACTCTGTACCCTTATTTAATTATGCCCTGAATGTAGCTGTTGTTAAGCCCCCGTAATTTAGCGCAATTCAGCACATATTTCCAGCTGCTTAGAGGAGCACACTGGGGAATGTGCTTTAATATCACTGCATACTTATTAAAATACAAATTCTTTGAGAGGAAGGGTGTGCTACTACCATGAATGAATCAATTTTAATCATAAAATGTACAAGTGAAAACTCAACTTGTTCAAGAATATTGTCAAAATATTTTTGTATGACACTGCTCGTATCTGAATAAACATGTTGGGTGATGTATTTGCATATACTATAGTGATGAGTTTTAGTGGGTATATAACTACACAGAGCTGAAAAAGAGGATATGTTGGCAGCTTTTTTATTCTAAAAATAATTATTGCTGTTATATATTTGTTATATTTTTCCTAATATTTCTAATAAAATATTTCTATTTTTTTATATTTCTAAATTTTTATATGTCTAAAAAATCATGACTGTCTCAAAAACACACCTTTAAAATATATCACAATATTAAAAGAAATTTAATTACTCCTTTTTTTTTTTTTCCCCTCTTGTAGATATTTTTAAATGCAGATACAATCCGACTGGGAAATCTACCAGTGGGTTCCTTTTCCTCCTCTTCCTCTTCTTCCTCCTCCTCACCCAGCTCTTCAGCTCCTCGCCAGACTATCTATGAGCTCTGCGTCTGTCCCAGTGGTAAACTTTACCTGTCCCCAGCAGGAGCAGGCTCCACATGTCAATCCAGTAGCAACATCTGCTTGTGGAGCTAGAGTGACTCCAATTTATCCTCACACCAGAATAGCCTTTCGTTACTGTCCCTCTGCTTCACAGTTCTGCTCGGTTTCACTTGTGACAAGTTTGACACTTCAAAGAGCCTGCAGAGCAACTTCTTCCAGTGTAAGCAGGAATACAGCGCTGCCTTCTCTTGTGGTTTGTGTTGCCACTCAACATAGAGATGGGAGTGAGATATTCAGAAATCAATGTATTCTTCATCAGGAAACCTGGAACATATGATCACCTTTTGTCCAAAAGGGAGAATAACACAGGTGCCTTTGCTACATGAAGTGAAGCACATAGTTTTAGATTTTTGCAGGACCTGGATATGAACTGCACATATATATATATATATATATATATACAGTACATAAACAAATTTGCCCAGAACCCAATGGTGAGATGAATTGGTTCCCCGTGTATGGCAAATAATCTTACTGTCTGAAAGCACAATTTTCCATTCATCTTTTTGGATGTAAACTTTTATCCCTGAATTTTAAAATTTTGAAGCATTGTATGATGCTTGCTTTACTAAACAAATTCAGTAAATGGTTTTTAACACAAAAAGAGACAGAATCCCTCCCTGAGTTTGGTTTCTTTAAAAGTGTGTTGTTACTCTTTGTCTACTAAGTCTAGGGTTTTGTACGCTAGGTAAATTTTGGAAGTGCAATATTACCTTTCAGAGTTAAAAAGACATCTCCTCTTGTTTGACAGATCTGAATGGCCTTATATAGTATTTTTGTGGCTACTGCATGTGAGCAATTGCTTTAAGTAGAACGTGCAGTTTCTAGAAAAGAACAGGGTTAAGAGGGCAATGATATGTTCATTGATCAGTGTATTGCTCTTCACAAGGTATTTATAATTGGCAAATGCAAAACCAAGAGAAAAATTATGAAAGCTACATCTTGTCCATTTTCTAGCTATGTCTGACCGCTGCCCTTTGAACACAGTACAAATGTTAGTTCTAATGTAATGTGTAATGCTGAGAAGCAACACACAACTGGTATGACATTCACATTTATTATTCTCTTTTGTTTACCATCTGCTGGTAAGGTTTTCAAAGTAGTAATAATATATATAAAAAAATATTAAGTGATATTCAATATTAAAAAGTACATTGATATTACATTGACTTTATCAGGTCTGTGTTGAAATTATGCAGCCCCATTTATACTCAGATATCACTACTGACTTCCTTCTCTGAGACGTTTGATTTGGGATTTCTTTCTTGTATCAGTGTTCATACTTGTTTGGCTTGGTTGGTAATTGAAATCTTATAAAAAAATGCTTTGGTATGCTGCTAGTAAATTTATCACAGCATTGATTAACAAGAGTATCTTGAAACTTGCAGAACCCAGGAATGTAAAACAGTATAAAAATGTTTCCTATTGTGGAAGATGGATTGATTACATGAGGTAAGTGTGCTTTCTAATTCTATCCTTTAAATTACATCTCCTAGCACACATGTAGCTGTAAAGGCTTCTGAATGTAAGATCACCAATGCAATGATGGCTTTTGCAAGGCAACTCTAAAGTCAGGGCCAACGGAACAAGGTGGGTATTTTTACACAATATAGATATTTTTCTCAAAGAAAAAAAAATTATCAAACTAATACTACTATTAGCTTTGTATTTTATTACCACCTAATAAGGTTTATTTTGTTTTCGCTTCAGGTGAAATTCACTCCTATGCAGAAGACCAGCACAAGGCGTGTCCGCGGCTTGACTGGTGCTTGCCTTTCCGTTGGCCCTTTTCAGAGGTGTGAATTTCACCCCATAGCAAGAATTCTATATTTCGCGTTTCTACCAGTTAAATGAGGATTTTAAATTCATTATTTTATGTCTTCAAAAGAAGGCTGCTAACAGCTGATTTGTTGTTTCTTTGAGAATTTTATTCTTTCACTTGGAAAGAAAATTTCACTTGGAAAGAAAACATTGCGAGGAAACTTATTACAAGCCTGAGGATTTTTAGTAAAGAGATAAAATGACAAAGAAAGTGATAATAAAACATTAGAAAGCATTTCCATACAATAGACCCTTAAAACTGTAGGGAAACAGATGTCTTTTTTTTTAATGCATACTAGTAACAGAATGGTAATGTGGAAGTCCTGTGGATAAATAGTATTTCATGAAGAAAAATATATAGATCTGTATGAAGACACATTATCGTCATCTGTGCACACCTACATACACTGGTTGCTTAAAAGATGAACAAACAGATTAGAGATTATTTAATCTATTTGGTGAATTAAATTGTGGCATCTTACAAATTGCAAGATTTTTTTTCCTCCTCAAACCCACAGGGTGGCTTGCAAATACTTTGTCATGAACTTGCAGTTGAGAATTTCTTATTTCTTTGCTCTTCATCTTATGTGATTACTTACCTGTAATAATAAAAGGTTTATATTCACTGGATAGAAAGACCCAGCCTGTATAAATTTTACACAACCTTGGGTGGGAATGGGCAGGTAGAGAAAAAGATATCTTTTGTTACTTGATTCATTTTAACAGCAAGGCTGGAATAATTTATGACTTTATATGAAGAAAACTCAGGGCAGAAGTGCTGGTGGCACATTGGACTCAACAAAACCAAGCCAGTAAATCCACATAGCTCTGCAGTGTCAGGATTTTCTTGCTTGGAGTCCCTTCAGTGTAAAGCAGAGCTCACCTGAGAGCTTCAGCAACCTATGATATAGCATAATGAGTGAGTTTCATAATATTTTTGTTTTACTTTAAATCTGTTGAAAACTGGAAGAAGGGTAAAATCTCAGTTTTCATTTTAAAAAATATTTCTAGCCCACATGATTTTAGAGAGTGCTGGGAAAGTGATTTCAACACATTTAGAGAACTAAAAAATTAAAACACCAACAACTGTAAACAGTGTCATCATTCCTGAGTGGAAGGAGAAACAGACCCAAGGGTTTTGAATGTTTAGAGCTTGCAATAGTAGAAACCTCATTGTAGAGCTCTTCCACTTACAGTGCGCCCAAAAAATATCAGAAAAATGGCATAATCCCACAATGTAATTTCAGATTGAAGGAACTAGAAGATCTCAGCACAAATACCGTATTAAAACATGGAGCCATAGCTATTTCAAGTGCTGGTTTCATAATGCTTAGGTCATTGTGTGCAAAGCCATAGGAAATTTTCAGATTCTTTTTGTCGTCTTCCTCATAGATTCCTGGCCCTGTCTCCAAGTTATTTCAGTCTTTTTGGCCATTTATAATATCTAACATTCAGGTTATGATTAAGCCCCACCTAATATTTGTCTAGGTAGAGTGTTTATCTGACTGAATATTTTGATTGTGTATTTTAGAAAAGAGATGTCACTTCTTATTCCGGTTAAGGCAAGAGTTTCCTGTTAACAGCTCATTCTGTTGTGACAATTGCAGGGAAAGATTGAAGACTTTATGATAATTTTAAGCATTAATGTTACGATAATTTGGGGGAAAAAAAAACCAAACAGTGGCTAAAATATGCCTCTGAGGTTTTTTATAGTATATGAATACATGTATCAAACAAAGCTTCTTTTTGTACTAGAACCTTTGTATGGGAGCCAGTAAGATGGTATTGCAGCTGTTTGACTTCTTCAGGGTTATCCTTATGAGAACAATGAAATATATGAAAAGACCTTAATTAGCTACATGTATTTAATGTCTATAATAGATTTATCTTCTGAAAAATATCCGTGTCATGTTATTATGGGATACTGTCTCTTTCTTGTTTAAAAAAAAAAAAAGAAAAATAAAAGCATCAGACAGCCTCTCTGAGCACTGTTAGCTGTATGGTTTTGTATTGCTGTTCATTCAGTGGTTAAATGGTAAGACCAAAGACTGACACTTCTATTATATCTAACACTATGACACTGCTGCTTCTACTAATTCTGTTGGAATAAAGAGATGACAAGTTGTAATTACAACATGAAATTGTAACATAGTTTAGATTTGTGCAGCATTTTGAGCTGTAGATTGTTCACTTTTTTCCAGGATTTAAATTTTTTGTCAGTGTGTTGCAATTACATTACTGTTCATGCATACAAGGATCTTTTGGTGTTCTAAGAAAGAAAAAAAAAAAAAGAGCATATTCCAACATGTGCCAAGTGATTGCTTGTTTCAACTAAAGCTATACTGTTTTGCTTGCAAAACAGTGGTTTGTCTAGATAATGGAATTCACTTTAAACCATTTAAGATACGGAGGGTATTTAAAGTCTGGGTTGAAGATACAGCCATAAATGTCTAGAAGGATATAATGAAGAATGTTTAAGATATTTAGTTGCTAACACCATGTATTTTTGTGGGTTTTTTTAGATTCTAAATCATTGTCTAAATAAAAAAAATATTAAAAAAACCAAACATTAGACTATGGAATTGTTATCAGCTGATTCACTGTAATGCATATAGAAATTGGACTGAAGTTTGAGTGTCATATTGTTTCAGTCAGTACTCAGTAAAGGTCTTCTAACCATTTTTGTTTTGTAACCTTCATGTTAATGATTTTCTTGTGTATATATATATATACATATATATAAAAGATGGGAACTATTTTCTTACACATACTATGCAATATGTTTGTAAAAATGCAATATTACCAAAATTACAAAAGCTGTGCTTTTGTACTCTCTTGCTTTATGTAAAACAAGTCTTTTTTTCTATTTAATGGACTGTCTTATAATGTAGATAACATTATTCAAAAGCAGTACACTGACTATTTAAGGTTTTTAATTTTGTTTTCCTTGGATTTTTTGTTTTGTGAAAATAATAGCAAGGTTTTGGAAGTTGGAAATTGCTTTTTCTTGGAAAGTTAGAAATCTTACAGCATGTAATTAACACAGTCAGTTTGAAATCTCTCCTGTACTTCTTTCATTTGGCCTTAGCATTTTCATCTGGTGTTACCATATAACCGTAAATAAATTTGATACATAAAATAAGAAACATATCAAAACTCGTTTCAAGAATAATCAAGTGGGAAGCTTTCTAAAGGTGAGAGGAAGATGCAGGATAACTGATAAATTTTTAGCTTTTTTATATATTTTTATTTAATTGATTTTTTTGTTAGTATGCTTTTCCTTCTGTCTACTTTGTGTGGTAATAACTTTAATATGTTTTTCAATTTTTTTGCACCAAATTACAAGCCACTTGAGAGTTATACAGTCATGTAAAAGGTCTTGCAGTGATGTCGTCAATACGAACAAATCCTCTCTTATGTTTAAATTGGGTAGTGTCAGTTCTGCTAACAACACAGCCTTTCAAAGAGCTCTGACAAAAAGCAAGATGAGAGTTTGGGTGGTTTGTTTGCACCGAGCTCCTTGATGCTATGCTCCTCTCTCAGCAATATCCACAGAAGCCAGACAGTACCTAGCTTCATGATGCCTAAAAAAAAACCCGCCATAATTTCTGTACAAGAGCAACAGTTGTACAGAACTCTCAGTAACGTAGGTCCTGCTAAGTCTCAAGTGACTAAAACACAGTAGCTGATACAGCAAAAAAAAAAAAATTACTCTTAGGCATTTTATTCAGGCTTGGACTAGTCCATTCTGGGAAAAACTCAATGACAGTAACAAGTAAATAGAAATGTAGTAGCAAAAAATCCACCATAAACATTGCCTTGATTCAGTGCAGTCCATACTGAGGCAAGAATTTACTATAAGCTCTCTGTGTAAAATAGTCTCCTCTGAAACTTTGAACTGACTGTCAGTCATATTGCTTGAATTTGAAAATATTATTTGATCTTTAACCAATGCATTTCTTATACAGGCCAGGACCAAGAAAATTTCAGGAAAGCCAAGGTAAAAGCGTATATTGTATGTCTTGTTGGTTTAGGGCCAATTAACCACACTTAAGCCTAGCCTACTTACCCAAATAAACAAAAAATTGGAATAAGAAAGTTTCCCTCAGTTTTGGGAAAACTTAAATCTTTAAAGGCAATTGACCTTTTTTAAGGAGTGATCAGCTCTTCCAATGTTTTGAATTCTGACATGTTTAAGGACTGAGAGTAACTGATATTAAAAAAACTGTGTCTTTGGCTTAATCAAGTTCATTTAATGCATGACTTGATTGGAGAAGTAAAGGTGCCTTTTAATCACATGTATACCTCCTTGTTTGTGAGACCTGTGAGGGAGAAGTTCAGCTTCCAGCTTCATCTAGAGCACAGTAAAGAACAGGACTTAGGCACGAGAAAAGCATTCCTGAAGGCAAGACATTTTGTTTTCTGTGCTTTATGGTATTTTGGGAGCTTGCATAGAGTCATTCTTCACCACAGAGAGATATGCTTTTTAGAACGATAACCTATTTCTAAGTATATGCTTCAGAACTATTCTGAAGAAAAAAAAGCATCGTTTTCTTTCTAGATGATGTTTACTCAGTTTTCTTGACCCAAACACTGCAGCAGTCAGTGAAAGTGAAGTCCTCCCCGTTCACCCCAACCCAATCTTACCTCTTCAGCTGAGCTTCAGTTGTCCCCCTTAGCCTCCTCCTTTCTTCCCAAATAACAAAAAAACAGACAAGAGAAAGGATATAGCTAAGTCTCTTTATCAGGCTCCTTCCTGTGTAACTTACTGGAACTGTATCAAAGGGGAATCTTCTACCAAAGAAGATGATTATTTGCTTTGTGAAAACAGAAGTTATATAAGAAGGAAAACAAATACAGGTAAACAGCAATTTTAGTCTGACTTATTAGAATGAACAGTGAAGGTTTTTTAACTATAAAGTTCTTAGTAACTTTTAATTTCTCATAAGTTTTATTTTTCAACTAAACTATTTAAAATACCATAAAATAAATATGCAAACTATTCTATCCTGATACATTTTTCATTTTTTGAAATAGAACATAAATCCCTGAGCGCATTATTTGTCCCTCTCTACAAATGTATTAATTTACTTTTACAAATTTCAAAAAATGTGAACTAAAATGTCAAATAGCATAAAACTATTAAAAAACCCCTACTAATAACAGAAGATAACATATTCTTCCTATAGCTTATGGGTGACTTTCCCATTCATGCTAGGTAGATTAAAAATTTGATTTTTTTTTTATGATGGCATAGGTTTCTGTTATTTTGTGTGGTTTTTGGAGATTAGGAGAGACTGATGATAAAGAAAATATAGCATCTATATAGTAGTAGAAGAGGCAACTGTGATAGTATCTCCCAAAATACAGTGGAACTGAAAAAGATGTGGGGGCATGTACCCATTTGAGGAGAGAGGCTCTCCTACAGCAGTTCGACATTGTGAAGACAACAGTCCAGATTCTTTCCAGCTCCATGCTCCCCAGGGGGAATAAGGCATGGCATTACAATAATCTTGGACAGACAGACAGAAAGGCAGTGGGTTTTTTGATCTGCATGGGAATGGACAAGACAGTGGAACATAGGCAGTAAAGCCAAATCAGCCATGTTGCAACAGTACGCAGTAGAAATATAGTTGAAAGCTGGATTATATTTTTTTTTCTTTGAAGTGAAAAAACAGTCACTAGACTTCTCCCTAGGCCTAATAGTAACTCAGAGAAGCGGACAGAAAGTCAGATGAAGATGAATTATTTTTATGTTTTTATATCCATGAAAATGTCTTTTTCCTTTCTTTTCCTTATTATTTAAAAACACCATTGGAAAGGAGAAAAGCAGTAACCTAGGTATATTTATGCTTCTCAAATAGAAGGTGACAATGAACTCTGTTTGCATGTGTATGTGTGTTTCTGGAAGAAAGAGCTGAAGAAAGTCCAGTACACTAAGGTGGATTCAGACACTGGTAAAGACAGTAGGAAATGCTGACAAATTCCATGTCTTTGGATGAGGCTTTAAATCTTCATTAAAGTTTGTGCAAAAAAATGTATCATGCTCTGTGACTTTTTATACTGTATTTCTAAAATACATCATTAACATTAGTATAATTTTCCCTCTGAAGATTGTTCCCAGTTCTAACTACAGGTACCACTTTGACTCCCACACATGGAGAGCTCTAAATGATTGTGCAGTCTTCACTCATTTTGTCAAAACAGAGTTAACAAATTACAAGATGTCCAAAATGAGTCATAAAAGGAAATTTAAAAAAATCTACTGCCACTGCCTTTCCATATTTCAGCCCAGTGTTCTCCCCGCGGTGGAGTTGACCTGTTTCTGGAAGCAATAGATTTGATATTCCTTATCTTCCCAATCACTTCTAAAGAGACTCTTCAGACCATGCTTCCCTTCCCTCCTGCAGAGTGGATTTAAGTTAGGGACATGCATCCTTATCCTTAGGGTTTGAGATTGACTTTCATTCCACAGTCTGTCTTTAGACTTTCCGTAATCCCTATTTTTAAGTGTAAAGGGGAGAGAGAAATCTGATGGCAGCTACTAAAGCTGATGTTACTCATTGCTGCAGGGAGTGAGTTATTGCTCGAGGTGGTTGTTACAGCATCAGTGTACTGCTATGGTGAAGCGATATGCAGGGAGAGAAAGGGAGCATACAGCCAAAATATTAAATAGAGAAAGAGCACAGAAAGAGAATAAAGGCAAGTGAAAAAGAGAGTACTACTAGAAGAGGTTTAGAGTTTAAAGAGGAAGTCAATAATTTGATGTTAAAATTTTTCTTTACCTCTCTCGCCTCATCAAATATGCCATGCCCAAAGCACAGGGAGTGAAGGCCAAGCTTCAGGATACCATTGATTCAGAAATTGCTTTCAAGATCAGAAATGTACTATTCACGGGAAAGAGATGGTACAGACAATATCGGAAAATCTCTGTTGCTATGCTGGACATGATGAGAGGCACAGCTGTGGAACCTGTGTGTCTATGGAAGCTATATAGAAGACTTAGGGCTGTATGTGCAACACATACCTGGAGGGAGAAGGGAGATGCTGAGGCTTACATTAGCCTTCAGTGTACTGGAAAGTAGGAAATGAAAAATAGTATATAGGTTGGGGTTTGGTGGGGGAGAGGAGGAGAGGGGGTTGAAGTAAGAGTCTGGACTGTGAGTGTTTTTTATTTTTTTAAAGAGCGTCTGGGACCAAACATTGGCTTCTACTCAAGAAAGTAGGCATACTCAGAAGCATTTCAGAAACAACAACACCTTTTGTGTGTTATGAAAGGTAGATCCACCAGCTAAGGAACTGGCCGGTGAAAGCTTTTGTTTGTGTTTGGGGTTTTTTAAATACATAATACTGATAATAATTTATGTCTACGCACATCACATTTTATGGTTTTAGAGCCCAGATAAGTCTTATTCTTATTTCATTTTATAAAGAATTAGTTTGTATCTCTAGTTATGAATTAGATCATATGCAGTGCATATGTTACATAAGAGTATTTATTCTCTATGATGACTATTGCTACCTCATCTTCATGTTTCGGAACATAAACTGATGGACTACAGCAGGCCTACTAAAATCCTGATGTTAAATTATTGGTACTTCTATGTTTCTTTGGGAAAGTCTAGGACACCGTACCAGTCTTTTCTGCAGCACTGTGATAACAAACATCTTTTTTCATGCATGTTAGCATATATTTGTGAGTCACCATACAATGAACCAGATTACTGGAGCTGCTTCCTAGAATTATTTATTTACCTCCAGTTTCCAAAATCTTGCATGGCTTTAATATAACGTAGTTTTTAGCTCTTTGTTTAACTGTAGTACATTATGTACTTTTTAAGAGGTTTAAATTACATATCTAAAACACAAAACTTTATTAATGGCCATATGTTTCTGAGAACTGAAAGGGAAAAATACATTTAAATCGTATTGTCTCACATTTTACAGAACAGTATAATTTAAGTTGATTTAGGCAATTTTCCTATCTGTTTTTAGGGAACCTAACAAGCAAATATTTAATTAAATTTGTCACTGTACGGTTTGACTAGCAAATATCACTTCAGTTAGACTATTGTGATGAAAAATATTTACATTCTAAAGAAAAATTTCTGAATGGTGTATTATTCCCTTTTAGAAGTATATAATGTATTATCATGTTGTGAACTATGACAAATTAATCTATATCAATTTTTAAATAAAAGTAAATAAAATTCTTTAGCATAAACTTCTGTGAAATGTGCACCTTCAATTTATTGAACTTTTCTATTAACATAATTAATCTGGAAAATAAGTTAAACTACACGCTAATCCTTTTCATATTTTATGTTGTTTTCCATTGTCTTAGCATACCCTTTTTATGAGTAGGATATACTTGTTTCTTTTCTGCAGAGTTCATATATTTCTGCTCTATTATTTAATGCATATCAGCTTATCCCTTGGATTTATTTATCCTGAATGCAGTTTTGTCACTACACTTAACATTTAGATTAAGGTCCTCCAAAGCTATGAATCTGTATTTAACTATAAGTATGTGAATCACTCCAATAAACGTAATGGAACTTCTGAAGTTTGAGGTTAGGAGCATGATAAAGTATTTTTCAGTATCAGTCATCAAGCAAAGACAACACCCTACAGGTCTAAAAGCATTCTTGCTATGAAATAATGAAGGTGAAAGGCTATTCTGAATATTCTACAGTGCTCCTCTTCTGCTTAGCTTGGTTGGGTAAAGCCACTTTTGAGAAGATACATTAATATTTCCCTTTTCAGATCTGTGTGTGAATTCTATACACCACTGTGTCTGCACCATGCCATTTTTCATTTCTGATTTGAATTATATCAGCGTCTATTATGTTGAAAGTGTTTTGTGCAAGTTCTAAAAAGCCCTGATGACTTTATATGAACATACTCTGTTGTGTCTTTGAGGACAAGTGCCGTTAATCAGCAAAGTGAATCAGTGACATGACTATGTTTCACATACACAGCTCTACAAATGATCTGTATTTGAAGCCTTGAAACATGGATAAAACCTTTACCCTGCACATAAGAGGCAAAAGCAGCTTGATTCCACAGTTCATCTAGCACAGTGCAGTTTGCTCATCCTGACGGAGTCGTACTAAAATTGTCTTCCCAGATACATTGGATGGTGTGAATGCACATCATCAGGCAATGAGCACCCTTTAACTCCACGTGCTATGCTGGAGAAAATAAATTTGAATTCTCAAAAGATGAAGGTAGTGCAGATGGCCACTGTATATTGCCAGCTGTTCCACAACACTGGAGTCTTGGAGAGGGATTTGAAAAAAAAAACCAAGAAATTGGTTTGTAAATTGTAACAAGCTACTGAGCTGCATTACTGCCTTATTTGTTATCATGGGACACGGAAGTGTTCAGACAAATGGAGAAGGAAGTTTTTTTCACACCTGCATTAGTCCGTAGTCATGGTATGGTAGAAGGGAGAAGAGAAAGTAAATAACAGATTTCACAGTCTTGCCCCCATGAAAACTCAGCTCTGTAATACAAGATTTTGTATGGGAAGATCTGGCTATCAGTTATATAAGAAATTACTACTATATCTATCAGCTGTATTCTGGGGAGAAAAATTTTCTGAAAAAAATTTTAGTTGTGTGGGTGTTCAATCATGGTGATTACTCTGCTCACGCCTTCTCTTTTCCTCCCCATTAGTCTTATAACTTCTTAAATACTCTTTCTGTAAGAGTCTGTAGTAAATACCAATATTGTGAAAGTTCTTCAGGTTAATGGCCTTACTTTCTCAAGTTTAATAAAATAATACATGGATAATGGTTCATTTTATAAGCCAGGTTTAAAGATCTTGTTGTAATTCCAAATAAAATTATCCTAATCGCCATCTCTATAAAACACCTTAGATATCACTCTGCGTAGTTTTCCTGTTAATGTTCCTGTTGGACTTATGCGGACTCTGGAGAAAACACCTAATCAATGCGCTTAGCCCAAACAATGTCCAAGTCTAGGTAAGACCAGTCTCTGTCAGTGGCAGCAGAACATGGTATTCAGGGACAACGTGGAAGCCTGGTCAGTTTGTACAGCCCCTTCCCCACAGACTCCCCCAGTATCCACAGTTGCATCCCTCACCGCACACCTTTGGTGTCAGTTTATGGATCTGTTGTCCATGAATTTCTGTAACCCCTTTTTAAAGCTGCTGACACAGCTGCTTTTTGAGACAGGAGGTTCCAAATGTTCATCACCTGCTGCTAATATAAGAGCTTTCTTTCATCAAATAATTTCACTGAGTACCCCTAGTTCTGATATTTTGGGATTTAGAATAGAACAGAATAGAATATTTCTGTTGTAAGCAACCTACAACAATCGTCTAGTCCAACTGCCTGACCACTTCAGGGCTGACCAAAAGTTAAAACATGTTATTAAGGACATTGTCCAAATGCCACTTAAACACTAACAGGCATGGGTCATCAACTGCCACTCTAGGAAGTCTCTTCCAGTGTTTGATTAACTTATCAGTAAAGAAATGTTTCCTAATGTCAAGTCTGAACCTCCACTGATGCAGCTATTTGATGAATAGCTCTGCAGCCACCTGATCCACTACCATGAATGTTAAACGTATCTCCTTCAGCCTTTTCCAAAGGCTCTTCAAACTGAAAGCTTCCAGTCTTCTCTTCAGTTTCTTCTAATGCTCCAGAACTCCCAGATAAATCCCATCCAGTCCTGGTAACCTACTAACACCTGGTTTATTTGGTCTAGTGTTTCTGCTTGCTCTCCAGTGATCTAGCCCCTCTGACATACCTGCTATGGAGAATGTATTGAGTGTGGAAATATCCGCAGTGCCATCAGCAGTAAAGAGTTTACCTTCCTCATCCTCTGTGTTAGGCTTGTAGTTGTGACACAGAGGCACTTGTAAATTTTGCCCTTGCTCCTCTGTTTGACATTGCACATGCCAGTCAGCCAGCCTGGCTGGCAGTCTGATTTGTCTACCCTATTTATCTTGATTGCCGTGTTTATTCCCGCCTGGTCTTTCAGAGACACACTGAACATTAACCACATCCTCTCAGGGGTCACATCACTCTGAAACAGGTGCTCTTATGTGCCTGTTGGCTTTCACCCAGCTTCTAGCATAAATATTCCTCTACAACCTTTAGAATTTTCAGTGCCAGCAGACTGGCTCCATTTCGATTAAAGTGCAGTCTTAATAGGATCACTGAGGGTTTTTTAAATCTATTACTCTGAAAGTGTTGCTACAAAGGGTACACTTGTTCCTCTGGCATTGTTCATCTCTCCTGACAAGGGTCACGCACATTCCAAGGTCTCAGAGGTTCTACAAATGCATGTAACCACGCTTCCCAAAGCACATGAATCAACTTTTGCTAGAAAGCAAGAAAATATGGTCTTAGACCATTGTTTGGACCTTTTGGTCTCCTCTTCCAAACCTGTATTAAAAGCACATCACTGAAGGAGCACTTTTAGTTTTGTATGACCATTTTATAGTTCAGCAAAATCTGACTTTAAATAACTTCTGGTCGTATTTCCTCCTTTCCTAGTAATTATTTTTCTAATTTTAGTTTGCTTATCCTGATATTCCTAAAATGTTTATTGCAGTAAAAGGTGTCCCACATATTCAGCTGGCATATAAATTATGTTGCTCTCTGAACGTTCAGCAAGTTAAGACACAAAAGTTTTTTTTGCTGTAGGGGAAATGAGAGATTTAGAAAAAAAACAAACATTACATTGAAGAATATTGAGGGACACTTAGGGAATATTAAAGGAAATTTTGGGCAGCTTGCTGAATTTTTCACTTTGCAAGTGCCTGACTAATCACTCATTCTGGTTAATCTAATGTATTTTCCAGCCTCATCAGTCTCATGGAAGTGTTCTCTCCCTCACAAACCCAGTGTCTCTCCAGTAAAGGTTTCTAGCTCTTAACAGTCCAGCCTATCTTCTTGTCCAGACAATCCTGTAAAGGTCAAAAGGTGCTTAAAGGGCTATTTATGACCCCATGAGGGCCTGCTGGGTGCGTGTTTGGTAATTAGTGTTTGGTGTTGTTGCAGCTGGTGGCTCTCTCTTCCTGTTAGGCTTCTACTTCCCTGACTAGATTGAGCTCTAGTTTGTGATCAGGTCCCTGGTCCTAGCTCTTGTGCAGGCTTTTACTGCTGGCTTCTGAGGCAGGTGTCATGTTTTGCATCAAGGCACACTTCATGCCGTCAGTGTTATGTGTAGAACAGCCTGGTAAGTACCATTTGAGTGAAGGGAATTGTTGGCCAGCAACTGCCCTGTGGCTGGTGCCTTCTCAAGGTGAGAGCTCTAGAGAGCTGGTAAAACCTGTGTTAGGCAGTCTATCTGAGAAAAACTTCTGTTCATTTTCCATCAAAAAATGTAGGGTTTTTAGAAAAGTTTAATTTATGCTTAAAGTCTAATCGTAATAAATCATTACAGTAAATTCTTTAGTTTTTTCTGCATGGAAAAAACTAAGCCATTTTCAAATTCTTGTTTTTCAGTTATTGGGGACCATTGTAAGTGCTTTGGCCTTCTCTTAGCATTTTACTGGGGTTCTAGTCTAATGAACAAATACATAAACCTTTGGCTGCTGGTAGACAACAATCTTCAATAAGTTTTATAAGACTATTCACAGTGTTGACATCTAAGTGACCAGTATAAATGTCAGTAAATGACTTTGTACTGCCTACACTGTACACTCTACCCTAATTGAGAGAACTAAAACAATGTGCAGGGATTAAGACTGGCTTTCTTTGCAATGCCTTAGGGCCAGTCTTAAGAGCTGTTTTCAATTGTTTTGTTTTGGTTTTTTTTTAAATTATACTTAAATTAAGTATATAGTAGCTTGGGAGCCATATTTTTAATTTCCTATGTGAGTAGATTTTATGCAAAAGCTCTCTCTCTTTCATGTTTGGCAAGAATAGTTGTCAGAAAGAGGGGAGGGGGAAACTGGAAACAAACTTTTGTCATGATTTTAAGAGTCAAGTATTTCACCTTCTAAGTGTATGTGTTTTTTCCATGTCTACCTTATTTTATATGAAAACCCTTGACACTCTGTGTTTTCAATCAACGGTGAACAAACTTCTGAGCATGCAGATATGCTTTCATAATTTATCCTGACTTGTTTGGGCATTTTATTTTTCTAGATTGAGGAAGACTTTATTAGAGAAGATTTTTTTAATAACTTCTTGTTATTGGTGTTTTTAAAGGACATCTGCAGTAGTCCATTTTTTCTGATATATAAGTATAAAATAATTTGCTAAACCTCTGAATAATTTTCTCACTGCAAGGAAAAATTTGTTGCGTGGAAAAAAATCAGGAGGGTGATAATCCAATCAAAATTATCACCAGATATAGTGATATGAAGCAAAATCCAGAGCTGGTCAAATAAAGCAAAATCAATAACAAACTCACTGCATGCATAAATACTTATGCCAAAGGCAGAGGATTTGTGCTCAATTTCTTCACAACCTGACATGCAGGGTTTTTTCTCTGACTCTTCTGTTCTCCTATTAACATAGTTTGTGTATCTTTTCCAAAAAATATGTGTCCTTATTTGCAATATTGCTGAGACCCATTTCAGTAATTAGGTATAAAAACTTACACTGTAGCACACAGTGCATTACGTGTAAACATATTTGGTACTTGACATTTCTGAATTTGGTACGAGTCCTATAATTTTATTTAGCTTGACCATTTGTGAACTTAAAGAGCTTCTTTTAAAATAAAGTTCAGAAATACATGCAGTATTTCTGTTATGCTCACTGTTATTTATGAAACCTCAAGTCTTAAGATATCTTAAATTGTGTTTTTCATAATTCTGATGGGCTGGTATAAAAAAAAGGGGGGGTTACAGCTTAACAGGTGTCAGCTAATACCATACTTGAGTGCTGCAAATAGCCCAAGGAGTATATTAGTGTCTGATTGTCTACATTCCAGAGCACAACAGCTGCCACTTGTAGCAGATGCATCATCTGACTGACGATATTCCCCAGTGTGTCGACAGGTTTTTCTGGTGCAGCTGATTATGTATGATTATATTTGGCATAGCTGCGTACCCTTAACAGACGCTTTTATTGTTCACTGAACATTGTAATACTTCAGTCAGCTGTTTATTATGCCAGCTCTAATGGACTATCAGCCAAAAATTTATATTAAGATGACTCTTTGCTGGGTTATGTAAAAAGAATTGTTGACCTTAATGAACTAGTGTCCACACGTCAAAAACACTACAGTGGGTGGGAAAAGCAGCTTTTGCAAGAAGTCTTTACACAGAGAATGGAGTCTCTTCTAATCTTTGTGGGCAATTCCACTAGTATTGGGCTTACATGTAATTAGGTGATAATTCTAGGAAACTGAACTGCTGCTACCTGTGCAGGTTTATATATAAGTTCTCATTCCTGCAAAATTATTTGTATCATGACCATGTTTGATAGGCACTCATTTCCCAGTTCTTTCTTAAGGCATTATTCAGAGAGAGGGAGCGAAGAAGGAAAAAAAAAAGAGAAATGAAAAAAAAACCTATTATTTTAGTTATCAAGTCTATCTTCATTATTTCTTTAAAAGTGTATCTTGTGCCCAAAGAAACAAAAACTCTATGAAGGTCCATGAAGCATTGACTGATTTAACTAATAAAGAGCACTAGAATCCAAAGTTTTCCAGAGGATGAGTCTGAATGAGGCTTTGGAACAGCAAAATAATGATAATAGTAAAAAAAAATGCCAACAGCTTTGAGATTTGTAAGAATGAACATTCCTGTGAAGTTCATATATTTTTCTCATCTGGCTTGGTCCATATTCTGAAAAGTTAATCATTAACTAATGGTCCATTAACTGAAAAGTTAATCACCTATCACTTCCTGGAGGAATGGTTAGAAAACATACAATGACTTACCTAACATTAGTCTGACTCCACCCCCCTCCCCCCCACACACACCCTCTTCCTTCCTCTTTGTCTATTTTTCTTTCAAAACAGAGATTTCACTTATGTCAAGTACTTACAGTGGTTAATCAAAATAGTTCTTCTTGATATTTTTTTCTTGTTTTCAAGCTAGAACTCCATCTTTAAAAGCAATCTAAAGAGGAGGTCTATAATATTAACCCCTAGTAACCTAGTAAGGAAGGAGTTCCCATTCATGGAAGCTGCTACAAAACAAAATCCCAGCAGTAGACTGGGAGGTTAGATGAACTGCTCTCGCACTATCTAATACCTCTCTTACAGTTTTCAGACTACAGGAAGGAGCTTTCAGAAATTACTTTTCTTCATCAGGTGTACACTATATGGCTTTATTTAGTTTTATTGGCTTAACGAGTGGAATAAAAAAATAAAATAGATCCAGGACAATTTTTTTTTTGTCCCTAAAATACTGCAGTGGAGGTTTTGGAAGGAAAAAGATAAATCCCTTTGAGTTAACAAGGTCGAAACAGTCTGACTTAATAAATAATTGAATTATCATATTTGATACCAGAATAATTTGGGGAAAATTGATTTTGGAACTCATCATAGATAAGAGTAAAGTAATTGTTTGCAGCTGTTCCTGATAGGTGTCCAGGATAGATTTCACACCATGCTCAGTTTGGTTTCCTGATTCCCAGAAACAGATTAAGGCATTCCCTTACAGTAAATAAAAAATATGGGTCAGTAATAGGACTTTTAATGTCAGCTACTAAAGAAGTAACAAAGCAGTGAGTTTTTGGAAGTAAGCTTCTGAAGACTGATTAAGATCTCCCAGATGGAGACAGTATTAGTTATAGGATCATGGGCCTGCACTGTGTGAGTTCTCAGATGATCTAGATTAATAAAGTTGAAGTCTTATTAAGTCACAGGTCTTTATATCTTGTTCATCCTAAAGGGCAGGGAGTACCCTTCAGGACAGATGCTAATACTAAGGTGACAAGATTATGTGGTCATCTGGAGCAAGGAATTGGATGTTAGACCGTGCTGACTTATTAGAATTAGAGAAAACTACCTTCTGCACAAATAAGTTCAATTAGTCAAAGCAAGATCTCATAAAAAAAGACACCTTTTCAATTTCTCTGTAAAAATTAAATTCTGTTGACTTTTAAAAATTTCCCTGTATTATAATGAGCATCAAAATACTGAATTAATAAATAATGGGGGAAAGGAGTGCTAAACAAGCATGGCTACATTACAGTGCATAGCTACCACACCAACACATGGAATATATGTGTGTACATATATATAAATAATTCAAAGAATCTGTCAGCAGATAACAGATTCCAAGTAGTTAAGAAGGTAACTTGTCAGTTCTTTGTCTTAAACCCATTCTTAATATTGTTTCTAACTTGGATCAAATTTTCAGATTGTTCTTTATGCTTAATATAAACCTCCCGAGTGCATAGAAAAAGTCTTCAGTTGGGACTGCATTGTTCTCAGTCACTCGGTTTGCTTTTCTCTCATTGTGTTTTATCTTAACAATGACAAGAATATGAAATATTCAGATTCTACACGCTAATTA
>WKFP01014816.1:581669-608051 GCA_011057875.1 Pterocles orientalis
ATCTAAAGAGGAGGTCTATAATATTAACCCCTAGTAACCTAGTAAGGAAGGAGTTCCCATTCATGGAAGCTGCTACAAAACAAAATCCCAGCAGTAGACTGGGAGGTTAGATGAACTGCTCTCGCAATATCTAATACCTCTCTTACAGTTTTCAGCCTACAGGAAGGAGCTTTCAGAAATTACTTTTCTTCATCAGGTGTACACTATATGGCTTTATTTACTTTTATTGGCTTAACGAGTGGAATAAAAAAATAAAATAGATCCAGGACAATTTTTTTTTGTCCCTAAAATACTGCAGTGGAGGTTTTGGAAGGAAAAAGATAAATCCCTTTGAGTTAACAAGGTCGAAACAGTCTGACTTAATAAATAATTGAATTATCATATTTGATACCAGAATAATTTGGGGAAAATTGATTTTGGAACTCATCATAGATAAGAGTAAAGTAATTGTTTGCAGCTGTTCCTGATAGGTGTCCAGGATAGATTTCACACCATGCTCAGTTTGGTTTTCTGATTCCCAGAAACAGATTAAGGCATTCCCTTACAGTAAATAAAAAATATGGGTCAGTAATAGGACTTTTAATGTCAGCTACTAAAAAAGTAACAAAGCAGTGAGTTTTTGGAAGTAAGCTTCTGAAGACTGATTAAGATCTTCCAGATGGAGATAGTATTAGTTATAGGATCATGGGCCTGCACTGTGTGAGTTCTCAGATGATCTAGATTAATAAAGTTGAAGTCTTATTATATCTTGTTCATCCTAAAGGGCAGGGAGTACCTTTCAGGACAGATGTTAATACTAAGGTGATAAGATTATGTGGTCATCTGGAGCAAGGAATTGGATGTTAGACCGTGCTGACTTATTAGAATTAGAGAAAACTACCTTCTGCACAAATAAGTTCAATTAGTTAAAGCAAGATCTCATAAAAAAAGACACCTTTTCAATTTCTCTGTAAATATTAATTAAATTCTGTTGACTTTTAAAAATTTCCCTGTATTATAATGAGCATCAAAATACTGAATTAATAAATAATGGGGGAAAGGAGTGCTAAACAAGCATGGCTACATTACAGTGCATAGCTACCACACCAACACATGGAATATATGTGTGTACATATATATAAATAATTCAGAGAATCTGTCAGCAGATAACAGATTCCAAGTAGTTAAGAAGGTAACTTGTCAGTTCTTTGTCTTAAACCCATTCTTAATATTGTTTCTAACTTGGATCAAATTTTCAGATTGTTCTTTATGCTTAATATAAACCTCCTGAGTGCATAGAAAAAGTCTTCAGTTGGGACTGCATTGTTCTCAGTCACTCGGTTTGCTTTTCTCTCATTGTGTTTTATCTTAACAATGACAAGAATATGAAATATTCAGATTCTACACGCTAATTATAATTTGATAGAAAATCTCAAAACTTCAGTTCCGTCTTAGTGAATAAAGAGACTTAGCTGCATACAGAATTGGTTGCAACTTGATATTCTTCACTGTAATAGGAATTCAAGCCATATCGATCAAATCAAGCTGCCACTTGGGATTAGGCAAAAGAGTGTCGGATACCTGACATGACTGGGTATTCTCAAGTCCCCATATCTAGGAACTGTATACTCACAAAACTCTATCACCTTGTAATAGCCTTAATGTCTTGTTGTGGCATAAATGTGGTAAAAACACTATTGTACTAAGTTTTTAAGTTTTTAATGTAATGGAGAGACAATAAAATATACTAATTTCTGTGTTCTCTACATTAGGCAACATGTCCCCCTGTAAAAATGCCTACCCTTCACTTCTGAAATGGGTTACATATAGGCCAGGACTGATTACTCTGAACAGGATCATCTGTTTAATAGAATAGTTAATGTCAGACTCCATTACTGTCAAAATATGCTAGATACAGTGTCAGTCATGGTCAAAGCTTGTCTGCCTTATACCATGACGTTTGCACTGTCAGGAAAGCATCCCAATGGTGCATCTAAAACTGTAGAGACACGCAGTAGACAGTACAGAGTCTGAGCAGTATTTGATCTCTGCCTTTATAACTATGTATTTGATTTTCCTCCACAGTCAATACACTGTAAATACTCTGTGCAAGTAGGAATTATCTCTGCATCCAAATATGTGGGTTTTGAGCTCTGCATCAATATGCATATTTTGATGATATAAATCTATCATGAGCATTGATGAGTAGCACTGAAACTCTCTATATAATGTTTTTCCATGGGCCACTGTTTTTTCCCTACTACTTTCATTATCTTCTATAAAAGCTTCAACTATAACTTCTGTACTAGTGACTCCTCAAGATCTAGCTTTGCCTCAGGCCTTGCCCTTCTTTATAGAGTTAAAACATTTACCTATCCATCTCTTTGCTAATATATAGTTGGTAACTCAAATTCAGGGAAATAGAACTTCTTATTGTGAGTGTTCACTTTAGTATTTGTCATGTCTTTTTCCTGCCATTATTTAGCATTACCACTCTTCAGCCTACCTGTGAAGATGTTCAAGACTTGTACATTACAGAAAAAAAGCACAGCTATTTTTAGTTCCAGTATTTAAGTTCCTGCTAAATCTTCTATGATGTCTCAAAAAAAAAAAAAATCTCTCCTTCACTTAATTCATATCTCCTCAAGTGTGTCTAAAGTGTTCTATTTCCTATAACTGTCTGCCTCGAGAACCTTTCTGATTTGCTTCATCAACACTCCCTAATTTCTCTGAATCCTTTTTAGAGCTTGTCACCTTTAAAGTCTTAATCTATTATGTTTTCAGTGTCCCTTTTACCATAGCATCCCTTTTCTTTCCATGATCTAGAGGCTCTGATATGAATCTTTTCGGTCACTCTTCACTGGTCTTTTGATTCTCCTTCTCATTCCCAGTTTTGGGTTTTTTTTGGAGGGTGTCCCCATTTCAGATCTTATAATGCCCCGATATTGTGATATCTGAGCATTCTCAACAGTGATAATCACAGTCATTGGCGGTTAGTAACTAACTTCTGTTATTACATTTCCCAAGGAAATTTTGGATACAGATCTGAAATAGCGTGTAAGGACTGTAAGCTACTTAACTTCACTCTCAAATGTCTCTTCACTACTCACTGTTTTTAACACACCTTCCTTACTCTGAAGTTAAATTTTCAAGGAAAAAGTTAAAAGCTTAATAAGGACATTAACAAGGAGAACATAAATATGTGTATATCTTTTTCTTTTGGCAATTGTTATTCTTCATGCAATGCCTCAGTATTTCAGAGGCTTTTAGGAAGTTGTTTTTTGAATTTTATGTTCCCTGGTGCTTCGTTAACACTCCCAAATGCTTATTACCAAATGATATACAGAGATAATGTGACATTTAGGTTTTTCAGTTTACAAAGATAAATTTGACATTTTTCACTTACATAGGCAGAAGAAATAGGCATTGTGTACAGAGAGAGGTCAGACTAGGTTTTGCCTAAGTTGGTTCCTATGCCTACTAGTGGGCTATATCTTTTGCAGGGTAAAAAAGCCATCCTGCTATCAAATCTCCATTGCCATCACAGTGACTAGCAAATTAACCAGTGGTTAATGAGTGTTTCTACTCAATGTACCTTATTTCTAGTTGGAATTTTAGTTCTGCAAATCTTGTTTGAATCTTGACTCCTAGTAAAAAGCATTCTTTTGAACAATTTCATTTTCAATAAATATGTTATCACATTGTGGTTAGTCATTGTTCCACTTTTTCTTTTTTGTCCAAACAACCTGAGGCTTTTTTGTTCTCCGCACCAGTCCTGTAGTCACCCATGTCTGTCTTCTCTAAAGATTCCTCTATCATACTTTTAACATTGGCAAGTTGATGTTCTGTCACCTACTAAGAAGCTGATATCAGATTTCAGGTTTTCACTCAGGATGGATGAGACCTTTCTAGAAGGTCTTTCTTTCTAGAAGATGGCTTAAGGTGTAACCTCTGGAGATGTATAGGGACCTGGATTCTTGACACAACAGCACACAAGTGTTTTGGCTCCATTTGGCACTTCTCTGTTTTTTTTACAGCTAAGGATATTCAGTGTTGATTGAGGACTATAAATCCTAATTTCTGTATCCTGTTTAGATTAACTACTCCTTTCCCCCTAAAGTATTAATTTTCATTTTCTTATAAGACATATATAGTGTTTGCCCGGCTCCAAGTTACCAAATGATTCTGATGACAGTATATGGACTGCTGAGATCTGAGAGAAAGCTTCAGATAGCAGAGCTGTGTAATCTTATGTTCAAAAACAACTTCTCCA
This sequence comes from Pterocles orientalis, assembly GCA_011057875.1. Classification (NCBI taxonomy): domain Eukaryota; kingdom Metazoa; phylum Chordata; class Aves; order Pterocliformes; family Pteroclidae; genus Pterocles; species Pterocles orientalis. The sequence goes on from WKFP01014816.1 coordinate 585,922, forward strand.
TAAGGGAGAAATTTAGAATCACTTGCACAGAATAGCTGTTGAAGACAAATGATTCCACCTCGTTCTTTTGTGAGTCCTCTTATTTTGTACTACAAATACCTTTATTTACTTTGCAGTAGAAGGAAATATTTAAAGCTGTATTATGGCAAAGAAAAAAAAAATCATTATACCCTATGAAAATACTTATTGTCTCTTTTATTGTATTTTTGTTGCCTCTGCACAGAAAACTCCACGCTCTTGCTTGACTTCTCACACTACTTTCTCTTGAGATAGGAACTGGAATTTTTTCTCTACTTCTGTAGGGTTGTGATTGTTCTAGTTTCTGGTTTACACATTCTGGGTATGTATAATGAAGAGGCTGAGCCATACTTCTCTCAGTCAATGGCTCTGACTTGTCCTTTAGTGCTTCTTGATTTTTATATTTTTTTTTACATCCTACTTGTTTCACAGACATCTTGCCTGAGATATTTCGGTGTTTTGTCACTGTAAACTTCTCAAAGTATATCTATTAGTCCATTTGTTGTGCTGACCTCCAGTCTTTATAGCCAGCTTTTGTACCTGGATTACTATATATTTATAAAAACTAATGTTTAGTTTGAATGTATGCTTTCAAAGACAAGAGGTTATCAATTTAATTCATGTTTAAAGCCTCATGTCTATCTCTAGTATTTTATAAATAATAAAGGGGTGTAAGACTTACCAGAAATTATTAGTTTCCAGGGTAGTATTTTCCTCTTTGTTTGAGATATGCTAGACTTTAAGGGCAAATATAGAGGAAATCAAAGGCTTTTCTATGGCAGCAGGTAAAGTTTATTTTTTGGAAGCTTTTTAGCTAAACTGCCAATCCCCTCTAACATGGAGCAGAAAAACAACAAAATGTGTCTTGAAAATTATCAGGAGAACTCAAAAGGCCTGTTCTCCATGAATTTGGACACTTGGAAGACAATAATCGGTCTCTGTTATGCCATTTGCATTTCACAGGACGGTGACAATGAGAGGCAGAAAGCAGCCTGGTGTACAGAGCCATTGGTAGAACTGTTTGTTAAGTACCAACAAGGGTAGAAAACTTTGTCTAGCAACCTTTGTGAAGAGTGCATACACTGAATAAACTTTTGGAGGAAACCAAAATAAATTAGAAACTTCAGAGAAGGATTTTTGATGGGGATGGAGTGATTGAAATATGAAGAAGGTTGTGTTCAGCTCTTCTGGAAATGCTGAAGTCAAAGACCTACAATGTGCAATAACAGAATGTGCCAAGTAGGGCACATAAATAGTTTACAGTTTTAAATAGTTTGGGTATTTTTTTTAAGGAAAGGCACACTAATGTAATACAGCCTTTGGTATTTGATGCAGGCATTTTTCTAGATGGAGTTCTTTGAGATTCTTGTCATTCTACACACACAACAAAAATTCACAGCAAGTAGTGCTTACAGATGTTTTTATTTTACACTTCTGCACGTTAGCTTTTTGAAAAACATAGTCTAAGTTCTTGTGTGCATGTGGTAATATCTCTGCCTTCAACACCAACCACGTGTGCAACCATCCCTGCAGTGCTTTATGAATACTTTGGTAAAGTTTCTCTATGTGGGAGCTCAGGCATCACTAGAATTGGAAATCAATCTGGCTTAAAATTCCATTTTCACCTGTGCAAGCAAGGCTCAAACAAGCTAAAGATCATAAATCATGGAATGGTTAAGGTTGGAAGGGACATTAAAGATTGTCTAGTTCCAACCTCCCTGCCATGGGGAGGGACACCTTCCACTAGACCAGGTTGCTCAAAGTCTCATCCAACCTGGCCTTGAACACCTCCAGGGATGGAGCATCCACAAGGTCATCCAGAGGTGGACCTCAAGCGGTGGTATTATTTAGGGAGAAAGTTCTAGTTTTCCTTGAAATAGCCTCCTCTATGTGTGGAGAACGGAGGAGTCTCTGAAGATGTACGTCACATACTTGCAAAGATCGAGAAAGATCTGAGGCTGGCAAGACTAGGACTTGTGTGAATCAGAAAGAAAGGGTTGTAGCAGGCTTACCAGAAGAGGAAATAGAGGAAACTAACCCCAAGTCTCTCACTGGGTTTAAACTCTAAGCCGTGATGAATTACTTTCCAATCACCATCTGGGAAGCAACAGAGGACGTTTTTAGAAACAAGGACTGGTCATCATGGAGAACAGAGATACTGGTATTAGTGAACTGTGAAAAAGACAAGGCTGGACAGGTTTATGCAGTCAATGCATTGGTGAACAAGGGAATGATGCAATTAAATGGATGGCATAAAAGGGGCAGGAGCTTTTAATATGCTTCCTTTGAACCATCTTCTGTGGTATGCACAAAAAGAGTACAGTTTGTGGGCTATGGTATCACAGAGTAGAGGTGAAATAGACGAACATTGGTAATATGTTTATGCATTTGTAGAAGCCTATTTAAGTGTCATAAGGAAAAATGTTAGACTTATGCAAAACCCCAAGATCAAATGATGTGAAAGCTTGTGCATATGATTTCAGATCTTGGAACAGAATGAATGATTGAGCATTTTGTTGGAAGTCAGAAAAACTGGATTGTGACCACGGTGTGGTTTAGCTATCTGAAATAATAGACTAAGACAGTACGGATCGAAGTACCACAGAAAAAGAAAAAAAGAAAAAAATAAACCCCAAAACAAACAACCAAACAAACCAAAACATTCTTCTGCATGGAAATACTCAAATAAGTTCCAAATAGGATGTACCATGTGCTTATATATTTGCATCAAAGATTTTCTTTATTGCTCAGCAATCTGCACTTAAAGAGAAACAAAAATGGCAAAATAGCAGTGCAGATCCCCAGAGCAGTAGCACCTCTTCACAGAAGTTACTACTTGGAGATGCCTTGCTGTATAGCAGTGACTTTAAAAACTTTCATTAGTGGTGTCTAATCTGCCCTAGTTTTATGCAGGATATTCAAAAACACCCTTTCTTTCTTATCCAGGCAACAGCATATCCCTTTCAGCCATTTTCATTGTTAAATCCATTGAACGTAGTGATATCCACAAAAATATTTCCCCTGCTGAGACCATGAGCATTTGCTACATGCTGTTTAACCAACCAATTCTCTGCTGTCGAACCAGCTTACATCCCAGGGAGTACCTGCTGAGGAGATGAAGCAAGTTTGTCACTGCTCTCGTAGTTACTGATAAAAAATATGCAATGAAGCAGGCATTTTTGAGTCCTATAAGCAGTATTATTGAAATATTTATCAGAGATACAATTAATTCTTTGAAATTCCTCCTCAGCAAGCTCTTACATGTGAATTTTCCCTTATTCAGTTAGAACAGTTCAGCATACTTAGCCATTAGGCATCGAATTTGTGAGTATTTGTCTAGAGAGCTATTACCAGTGCTGGTGATTTGTTTCCTGGACGAAAATGGCACTACACTATCTAGTCAGTGCTTGGAAGAAATGTTCCAGTTTTCAGGCAAGAATGGGGGAGACTCACAGGCATGAAACCATCTGAGCAGCTTCTGTGAAGGGCTTACCTTCCTGGTGCTAGCCTAAGGAACATAGTAATAGAAAGTGTTATGACAGACAAGATGTATGACATGGCACTTCACGCTCTCAATGTGGAGCTGGCAGGAGATTGGGCATTGAGTTGCTGAGTATGAAGGAAAAGAAAGGTAACATTTACACACACCTTCTGACTTGTCTCATTCTCTGAGGTGGCAGTTAAAGTACAATAGAAGAGAGTAAATGCTTTTGGCTCACTGGCTGGTCTCCTTGGGCTGTGGCAGATAGAAACTGATCGTGGCCTCACTGGTAAGTGCAAGCATAACGGCTCCAAAGTCACTAAGTAAAGAATACAACATGAAAGTATGTGCACACAAAATATGTCAGGGACAGCTTCAATGTGTATCTTGCAGAATGATTAGGGATCAGCGACAAAAAAAATAAAATATTCCTACAGCCTCTCCTTTATGGGCATGTTCAAATCGGTGTCTTTGATTTTTGTGTTAATTCATACATAAACACCCTCTGTTCCTCATGCTGTATCCATTCCTTTTTCTATATATCTTCTGCACAGTTGAGCAGCTATTTGTTCCTGACCACTAATAATAAAGAGGCATTGTTAACAGATTTCTATACGGAGCCTAGAGAAACTAAAAGTGAGGGGAGAAGCTATATAAAATAACACCGGAAAGCTGAAAAGCGTTCAGGAAATGTTAGCTATGCTCGGGGAAGTAGATTTTTGTATGTGAGTCTTGCTTTATTAGGCTTTTTCAAATTGGACAGATAGCTTAGCTCTGTGCAGTGAACCTAGCACAGTAATATATGACAGTTCATCTCTTCAGGTACATTAGTCCTTTAGAAGCCTACCGTAATACTTCTGGTCCCTCTGGATTAACAAAAAAAAATATTCTGAAGAAGAGACCTCTCTCTTTTTGTTTGCCATATTCTTTTGCAAACTAAAGTTGTTAAAACTTTAAAAGAAAAAAAAAAAGGTTAGGGTTGGTTCAGCAGTTCAAAATTCACTGTTTTAGTTTAAAACTAAAGGTGACACTGAAGTACCTTCAGCTATTCTTAGATACTTGTTTCCTACTTTTTCTCTAGGGTCCAGAAGACTATGCTTGAAACAGGTAAATCTTCATTAGTTTCTTACATTGAATAATAAGTTCATATATCTTGAACTTTCCTGCTAAATTTTGAAATTACTTTTCATTAAGAATATAATAGTAATTACATCTTCATTAGATCTGTTTTACTACACAAATTAAAATGGATGCTCAAGTCCTTCATATCTAATTTAAGCAAATTTTGTTATTGCGTCACTTGCAGTTATCTCTTGGGTATTTGTTAGATAACCGTAAAAACGTGGCTATACTGTTGAGGAAAAAAAAATAAATCTGTTGGTTCTAAAAGCAACCAGAGCAGTCTGTTACTGGCTACTTACAAGAGCTGAGGTGCTTTTACATTTTCGTTTCTGTCTGTTACGACTTCAAAGACAAAAGAAAAATACTGTGGTACTCATTTTAAATATTCATTACTTCTTAGTTTTACAGGTACTAACTTGAAAGTAAAGCACAAATGAGGCTAGTACCTCTGAGTATCTTTTTTTCTTTGGTTGCCTCCACACTCTCTACTTCTTTGAAAATGTGAAGTGCTGCTGATACAGACCTCCTCTGCAAAAAAAAATATGGAAATTCATACTTTAGACAAAAATCATTGTGGAAAATCTTTGGAAAGAAAAGGTTTTGAACCTAGCCCTAGGGGTTAATTTTCATATATTGGGATGAAATCCAACCGAAATTAACATTTATTTCATTTGCATTTAAATGAATAACATATAAATAATTATAATTTATTTATATTATAATTAGTGAAAGTATAATATATATAAATTGAATTTTATTTGTAAGCCTTTTGCTTAAGGGGAAAGAGGAAAAAAGTGACCTGAGAAAGAAGACCATATGACCTCCAGTGTCCTAATATGTCCTTCAATTCAGCAAATCTCCAGAAATCATAAAAGGAAGTAGCAAAAATCTGTGTTTTACTCAGAGATTTTGCAATACTTCCCTTCCATTCCTTTCTTTCAGTGTTCTCACAGGTAAAACAACAGAATGAAAACAGTATATATTATTATTATATATATATATACTATTTCTGCGTTTCATATAGTTTCTGCCTTTCATCATTGCATCTGTAGTTGATGAATGCAGTCAGTTTATAAACTCCTGGCAGAAACTCAAGAGGGACTTAACAGAACTTGAACTTTTGTACAAAGCTTAATATTGCTCTGCCTTTAACATTACCAAGGGAAATGCCATGTCTTTATCCATGTTTACACAAATAGGCAGTTAAAAGACTCCTTAACAATAGAATTGCTCTTATTTACTGCATATTTTATATTCTATTACAGTTAGTAATATCTGATTCATATCTCTGGGAGGTTTTTTCTTTCCTTTTTGTCATCTAGAAATTTATAATATTAATAGAAAAATTAATAGAAATTTTTCATATAAAATGAGGATGTCTTCCGGACATATTTCAAAGTTAATTCAATCTATCTTCTATTCTCATCACAGGATACCTGGGAATAGCTTTTCTGTGTGTTCAGAACACGGCAATTATTTTCCATGTCATATACATGTATGCATCTGCCATTAAAATAGTTTACATAAAATACAGTATTTTGGGAGAAAAGGAATGTCCTCATCCTAACCTGTTAATAATTTGAGCACTAATGCAATTCTTAACTCATTTCTTAATGGTACAGGCAGTTTTATAGATTCCATTTTTAAGAGGCTTTTTCCAGCTTTATTTGTTTTAGTACACAAGCCAGGCCATATATGGGAGTTCAGCACAGGTTGTATTTGACGTGCCAACCGTGCTGAACACATACGAATGAGAACACGTCCTGTCTCATGTGCTGTGATATCCCAGTTGCTCAGGAGGGACAAATAAGTGGCTGGGAGAGAATATAACTTTCCCCACACTGTTCTACCCTCTACATAATTTTGTATGTGCCAAAGACAATCTTAGTGTCCATCCTCCAGCAAGACTGTGAAGTTGATGTTATCAATTACCTTAGTAGAAGTAAAAGAAAAAGGTTATATCCTCAACTGTACAGCATTGGCCAGATAACAACAGAATATTATGTTGCAACTTTTTTTTGACGGTCAGAGCTGCAGTGATTTTTTTTTTTCTTGGATAAGGATTCAATAGGCAACACCTGTAAAATGCTGAGGTTTCCTTGCCTGCACCTTCAATCTGAGGTAGTATCTTTAATAGGGATTGTCCATACCTATCTCTGTAAACTCATTAATCTACCTATCTAGAGCCAGTGATGCTCTGTCACTGCACGGCCCCGTGGCTTTTCTCCAGCTTTTCCTCCTCCTCAGCTGTTCAGCTGTCAAACTGTGGGTGGGTAGTGCTGCCTGATAAACCAGTGCGCAGATTGATTGTGAATGCAAACAAGAAACAAATAAGCAGAAGTCCTTGGCCTTTGAAACAAGTGAGTGTCATCTGCCAAGAGGATTAGGATCCCAGTTACACTTTCCTGTTGTCTGCCCGTTTACAGTTGGCTCCACAGAAGTAAGTCTGGAATAAGGCTTACAGTTTGGGACAGCAATAAATTCTCTACACGTGCCCTATTCTTGAGGTGTTTCTATTTCTATTTCTATTTACACACACAAGTTTCTAGTAAGTGATGTCTTTTTGTCTCTACTATGTGAGTAAGTGGTATTATTGTATGGCCTTGGCACTCTTTAGGGTAGGGGTGCTTTTACAGTAGACTGTTGTCAAATGGTAAATTTTATTTGAACCAAATGTGATATCACATACTTTCCTTTAGTGCCAGAGCTCATAGAAATGAAGGGAGCATGTAACATCTGGTAGGCTCAGGACCACTGAAGCTAAATACTGCCACTTGGTTACTAAATTTTGGGTTAAATTGTCTGGCTTAAAAATATTTACTAAATAAAGTAGTTGAGTGACCTTATTCTGAAGGCTACAAACTATGTGACTGAATAAGGTACTTAGAAACATCTAGTGAAAAGAAATTCTTGACTCCAGTTATTTTATTCAGGCAGAGCTGCATTCCTTTAATCTAACTTTAAAAAAAGGAAAAAAAAAAAAAAGCTAAGCAAATGTTAGTAAGTTCTTTTGCCAGAGGAAGGAAGAGGAAAGCAAAACCACTTTCCTCTGTGACAGTAAAGAGAGAGACAGAAGACAGAAACAGAATGCATCACTAGTCATTTCAAATTCTCCCGTGGAATTATGCTGAAGGGAAAATATCACTGAACTGTCAGGAAAATATAGAATTCATAAGCAAAGGTATATTCGTTATAATCTTTTCTTCCTACTGAAATTCTCAAAGCAGAAATCATTGTGCTGCATTATGATTGTAGAGACTTCTACCAGAAAATATCTGAAGTGCATTAACACTTTCTAGTCTCTTCCATTTCAAATACTATCCAAGCATGAATTCTCTGTCCGATAGAGAACTAGCCCTTTGCTAACACTGCAGTGTCTCATGGGATTGCAATGGAAAGTCCAAACTGGTTTAAGATAGCCCTGGTGTTGCTCAGGTACGTTTTCCTTATACCTACAGATATTCAAGGTATATGCTTCTGAAAAATAACTTCTTGCATGAGTCAGTATAGCATGTTAGAAAATTGCTGCTTAGTTACCCCATATATACCTATATTAGCTTTTGCCTGATCTGACAGGTATTATTGTAATCAAAATTAAGTGAGCTCTCTGGAAACATTTTTTCAGGCTTCCACTAACTCATATGCTTCCTCTTATTTTGCTAGTTAATAAAAACTCCTTTGTCATCTCTCTTTATTTTGTTCAAGTGAAGACACAGAGCATCGTGTGCCTCTTCCCACTGCCCACAGTACAGTCCCTTCCTGAGCAGTCTTGGTGTTCCCCTCTACAAAACTGAACGTGAATTCCACCAAAGGCTGTTGATATGACTTTGATTCTGCAAATTACTCATTATTTTACAAAGCTATATCATTAGTCTCCACATGAACACTGGTATATATTTTTCTTACCATGGTATGTCATATGGTGGATCAGCAGAGCACAACTACAATTTTTCCTACATTATAGAACTCAAGTCTGTTTTCTTTTTCATTAATAATGACCATTTGAAGGAGAAATTATTCAGTTCTTTAAGTGTTTTTTCATTACTAGCTATCTTTCACTTCTTGCTGAGCAGAGGGTTTTTTTGTTTTACAAAAGAGGAAGAAATTTTATTCCTCCGCAGCACTGTACTGGAAAACTTCTCTCAGATACCTTCTTGTGCACACATAACACTTAATGTTACTTCCTAAAGTTTGGTCATACCTATGCAGTTTTAAAATATGCATGCATATATACATAGCTAGTATCTACCAGAGGTTTTTGTCTGTGACAACAGACATTGGATTTCCACTCCCCTTCAGTGTCTAAAATTGAAGGTAAATGTTAGCCTAGAAAGAAAAGACAAAAAAACCTTTACAGAAAATCCTTTGTCTATCCTTATTCATAAGATCATCAAGTGACCCAAGTTATCCAGCATACATGGCTTGAACTCTAAAATTATTCAGAACCTGAGAAATCCATAGGATAGATATTCCTGTAACAGGAAAAGAAAGACTGTTCTGTAAGTACCGATGTTTATAAGAGTAAAAAAAATAGGTCGTGCTGCTGGCTGTTTTGCACACTCTCATTTCACAGGGAATAGGTACAAAAAATAAGAGCCACATTAGGGAGGTAGGGTGATAATAGATGGCAGGAAGATGGGACTCTAGTGGGAGATAAACAACCAGAACAAAAATGTGTGCAAATGGGAAATAACAAAGTCTGTTGACATTGTTGCAGAGTAGATAGCTTGAGATTATCTTAATTTGACACTGCCTATGAAATACACACAGCATGCAAACCTGCTCTGGTTTATTCCCTATGCAATATTGTTGATTTCAAAGAGACCCCATGTGGTGTAATGCTGTGCCAAATATGGCTAAACACACTCTATTTCTTTCAAATGTGTAAGTCAATATTCAGTGCTGCTCAGGTAATGTGTATCTAAATAGTTATGAAAATGCCTGGGGACAGGAACTGTCCTTTTATATTTTCCTTGTCTGTAATTAGGGTGAAGTAGAGCTCTGATCAACATTGAAACTGATAGACATAAGCAAATCAAATAAAATTTAGAATGATTTGAGAATATGTGGTGAAGGCAGAGGGATAAAAGAGTAGTTGATTGTTCTTGGCAACATTATATTGTAAACAAGTGTTATGTGACATGACCTTGAAGTATTACAGCAATCTCTTCTAGTCTTTACTAGAAAGATGCACCATAAACAGAGGTTTGATCTGTTCTTATTGAGAACCAAAAAAAAAAACCATGTAAAAGACCTCAGTTTAATTTCATGACAATAGAGCTTGTAAGCACCTTCTGAACATGTTCTTTCTGTACTGCTTTTTTTTTATATTGTTTTGCTCTGCTTTGTTTATGTAAGAATGATCATGGTGTGGAAAATATTATAAATAATGCATTGCCTTGCTGTGTATACACGCGAGCAGACTGAATCTGCCAGGTGAGGTATTTGAAGCAGTATATTTACTAAGTCATTCTGGTGACTTGCATTTCATCTTATTTTGTCTCCTAGCCACTCAGAAATGTGAATGGACAAACAGCCTGACACACAAGAAAGGGAACTAAAATGAGAAAGAAAGTGTCAAGGATAATCAATAAGAATATTGGACTAATGTGTTGTCAGCTGAGAAAGACATACTTCTAGTGTTATTATTAATAGTATATGTGACAAATTCATCTGATTCAGGTGAGATTAATGTGATAAGCAGATGATTTTAAAAAATACTCTAGTTCATTACTCATTTTATAAAAGGTTGTCTCAATCCAGTATAGTGAAAAATTGTTTAAAATAAATTTTAAACATATAAGCAATCTATCACTCCAGAGTATCACTTTTTGCTTCTGCTAAGATTATTCTGAAGAAGTATGACTGATGTAAACTAAAAGCTACAAAGTAGGTAACTCTTAACAGAAAACCATTGTCATGGTTAAACAACATTCTTTTGGGAGAGAAACATTTCTAGGGTGCTAGTCATGCTAGTAGAAATAAGGGAAACACTTCTTTAATAAGGCACATGAGCCAAAAAAGAAAACTCAAAGATCTTATATTATTGAGCAGCTAAACCATATATTTATTCTAGCACAGGTCAGCAATTGGCTGTCAAACCTTTCAATACTTCACTGCAGGAATTGTCTGTGTCTTCCTAGTTGTGGGAAGATTCAATTTGGTCATTGGCAAAAGTTTTCAGTATGAATTGAAATTCATCCGGTTAAATGCATTCTGCATTCCTAAGTGTGAATGCAGACAGTCAAGAGCAGTGCCAACATTAATTTATCCTTATATATGAGCATAATATTATGGAAGGCCAATTTACCCAGTCTATCTCCCAGACAGCACAGAATCGTTACCATAGTGTTGATGGGTTCTTTTCCTAGTCTAGTTTAAGAGAATACATCGTACTTTATCGTTGCGTATGTGATAGGAAGGGAAGGGATGATTGGAACATATCTAAGACTTTCATTAATTTGCTTTATTTTACATCAGCAGCCACCAGGCAGGTAATTGTTGCCTTCTTTGCATAGAACTCACTATTACTACTGAAGAAACTGAATGTTAATCCTGGATTTGAAAATAAAATTGGCTAAAATGGTACCCTCCAAACAGCCCAGAATAAGCGGACTGTAAACTAAAAATCATTGTTTGCCACCAGGGCTTCAACGCTCTTGAGGTCTTATCAACATCCTCTCGAAGAGAACAGAAAAATAAGTGCAAAGTCAAGTCAAAATTATTCAACCAAGTTCAGCATGTAGGAGCATTGAATAGATTTTTTTTTTCCTTCCTCTCCAAATTTTCATTCCTTTTTTAGTCGGGACTCCACTAGGATGCTTGTACCTCTCACCCTCACTCTCTGTGTTATCTTAGTCAGATTACGCACACCCATTTTTTTTATTTTAATTTGCTTTGTAGTTGAATATTCAGTTTGTATAGTCTTAGAAATACAATTACCAACACTATGGCCAAGACTTGCTATGTAAGTAGCCTTAAAAGGCCCAAGCACCAGTAATTTCAGGCAGGGAAAACACATTTTAATATATTCCTTTGTATTTACGTATCAATCTATCTGTGATATACACTATTTATTTTTTTCTTGCCTTTTTTTAAAAAGCAGGATCTGTTTTATATAAATTATCTTGTTTCTGGAGAAAAAATGAAAGTGCCCAAACCAATGATGATGAAGATATATAAGGTATATATGGTGTGTGTATATATATATACACACCATATATATGTGGTATAGATATAAGAGCTGAGCTTTATCATAGCAACTATTACAATTTTTCACACAATCTTTGGATAAATGCATTTAAAGGAAAATTTCTGTAGCAGAAGAATCATTGTCTTTTTGGTCAACCAAAAACTATCCACCTTTTCTGTGCAATTAGTCTAATTCGTTTAAATATGGCAAATTTTGAGCATTATTTTGCATGACAAAATATCAGCTGTGTTACTCCATTTCTACAGTTTCATATCATTTTTCTTATCTTAGATCATAATCTTAGTTTTTTAAGTTGTTATCAGTTCTGATTAGTTTTAGCAGACCATTCTGGGTGTTTTTCTAAGAAGCAAATCTTGGCTGCTTATATATTACCACTGACACATTGTCTCATTTAAACATCACTCCATTCAGTCTTTTCTTTCATACTGTACATAATGCTTTTGTATGCTCTATAATCCAGTATATGCTATTTTACCAGTCCGTAATGCTGTTCAAAGCTGCGTGCCTTTTTTAGTTGTTAATTTCCTGACCTTTTTAATTTGTTTAAAAATATGCTCAGTTTGTTGTATTATTCTTTCAGTAGGAATAGAATCATTTTATCACAGGCCTTTAACCTAAAAGAGTTAAGCGGAAGCTAGTATTACAGTCTTGTCCATAAGTGTTTAGAGCTATCATTATAATATTTTTGAAAACTCTCTTTTATTTCTAAATGGAGTGCCAGCACATTACATGCTGCCACATTATTAAGACATGCAAACTGCCATTGTTATCCACCACCTCTGTATCTCAAATCTGTGCTTTTGAACAGCTTTGTTAATGTTTCCCCATAGAGAGTACTAGCGTGAAACTTGTAGAATATGCATAAATTTCATCCTGGGCCTGAGAAATGACTGTTAATTAAAAGAGGTGTATTATTATAAAGGAGCATGTGTGGAGAAAAGATTTTTGTAAAATTATTTTTCAGCAGCCCAATATTTTGTTTCTGGACTTCAGCTCTCTCTTCTTCCTCCAGCTCACTCCCTCCTTCCCCTTGGAAATGGTGCAATAGTGTTTCCCACAGTAAACAAAAACACAAACTAAACCAAATAAAACAACCAACTCAACCAACCAAGTAACAACAACAGCAAAAAAGGTTGAATTAATTCTGGCTTGAAACAGCTTTTGATGCAGACAAGTGCGGCTGTTAACTGACCATGTACAAGTTTCAATCTTCTTTAATATTTTCTTCCTCAGTCGATTTATAATGAGTTTATTCAACTGTCAGCTCTCTGTATTTTAGCATCCCGGCGAAGATACTTCATTACTGATGGACAAATTACTTTTTTGGCTATGAACAGGGAGGAAACAGTTTGCTAAGGAGAGTCTGCATTCCTTCTCTACTGGTCATGAAGCTGTTGCTAAGAAACAATGGTGACTTTACCTTCATGAATATATTTTTGGTGAAGTCTGAGTAAGAAACATAATCACTTTGGCTCTAGATAATGTTTTCAAAACTGAATTTAAGATGTTGTTCCTTCACAGTGGTATTCTGTTCACTTAAGAATTAAAAAAAAGAAAGATTATTTCCGTGAAATCATATTCCTGTGTCCCATAGTTAGGGGGCAATGGGATGAAAATGAATGTCTCAACAATGTGATGGAAAAAACTAACAGGAGTTATACTTAACTCCTATACTTAAAGCATTCATGTCTTTTATTAAAAGGTATTGTATCTTTTATTCCCATAAGACTCAATTAGAAACCAAATGATAAATCCTTTTACTTATTCTTGTTGTATGGGAGACCTCTGACATAGCTGATTCCTCCTTTCTTTTATTGCTTTTGAAAACAATTTCCCTTGTTAACAATCAGTTTTGTCAAGTGACAGAAAACATAATTAAAGATGTTCATAACTAACTCATCTCTCTGCCAACAAACTTAACAGCTAAACAACTGTTTAAGAATGACAATAACCAGACTTCAGGAATACTAGAGAATTGGTCTCATATTATTTGTCCCAGGAGACATGGAGGTGGTGATATTGATTTCCATATGACCAAACTGCAATGATTCAGAATTATTGCTGTTGCCCTATTGAATACTGATGAAAGCATAAACGTAGGCATCTGCATTACAAGATCACACCACGTTCCTCAAACTGCACAGATTTGCTGCACTGAAACTAAGAATTAATCCAGAGAATTCTAAGGTATGTTAACCTGAAAAAAAACCCTCATATTTAAAAAAACCAATTGAGTACTGATTTCATTCTTGTGAAAAGAAGAGCTGGATATTGTGACCTTTTAAAGCACACTGAGTAATCGGTATATACATTTTTCTTCATTCCAACAGATGCTTGTATAAGGCTAAGAAAACTGACTTCTCGATCTCTAAGCTTAATCACTAACCTAACCTTTGTTTGGAATATCTTTATTACTGTGTTTCGGAGGTGATACTTAACAAAAATTTTATTAACATATTTTTTCTGTGTTTTGTAATATCATTGGGGAATACAGTACAGACTAAGTAAAATAAAAACCTTAGTCATCCTCAAGGCCGGAGGAGAATAGGTAAGTTAAAGAAACAATGCTTCTTTACATTGTAAAGCAGACAACATCAACAGAAATATCTTAGCTTTGCGGCCATCATAGCAAACAGAACTGTTGAGTGTCTTACTGCAGCAAATATACATCTTATATCTGTGTTATGCAAACAAACGGCAAATGTACTGCTTAAAATCTTGACATGTACCAATGTGATTGCACTTACCTTGTTACCTGAAATTGGAGATTGCATAAATTACTTTTCTCAGAATTCTCAAAAAAGGCAGTTGGAGTTGGCTCCCCTGTATTTTTCATAGCATGGTAGAAGAATTTATATCTGTACAACACTAAACAATATACCTTCAATTTATTAATATCTTAAAAAAGACACAAATCAGTAAGCACCTGGTATTCTGTCTCAAAACTGATCTGCTTGTCCTTACAAAATGTTAATTTGATTTTTGGTTTGTCTTCAGCAAGTTTGTTTTCCTATAAATAGTTTCTGCTTGAACTCACTGATGTTATCTACATACGTATTTATGTGCATATATTTATGCTCTTATATATATCCTGGAAATGCTTATGACGAGTGGGGTGAAATAGATGTACTATGCACTTCTCAAGCAAGTCAAGTAAAAGGTTCCCTAACCATAAAATCTGAAGGAAGATGACATAATATAGACAAAAGGAAGAAAAAAAAAAAGAAAGAAAAAAAAAAAGAGGGGAAAATACGAGTTATTTTCTTAGTAACTGCTATACCAACTACAAACCAGCTTTTATTCTGCTTGAAGACAGGGACCTGAGGATAGCTGATTAGTCACAGGAAGACGTTAATTTGTTAATTTTACTTTGTGAGTTTCCAAAGCCAATGGAGTCTTCCATGCAATCTTCTTTGAAGCCTGTGTTGCAAGCTCGTATGATAACAAATAAAAACAAATAAAAAAGACAACCTCTGCCAAAGTACCACACTTTGTAGAAGATTAGAGAAGGGGCAAAGCTTCGTGCCTTCTGTATGAAGACAGTTTGTTTATAACAACAAAGGAAGAAGCAGCCATGGAAATTTGGAAAGAGAGAGACGTGGTCATAAAAAGTGGCATTGTAAATACATTTTTCTTCTACTTTCCTCTTTCTTCTTTTTCCTACCTCTTGGATTTCAAACTTCATTCAGAACAGACTTTTTCTTAGCTAGTAGAAAATGTCCTGTCAGTCAATTTTGCTTTTTAACATTTCCATCCTGATTTGTAGATATCTTAATCTTTGCAGACACTGTACCTATATAAGGTAGCACTACCAAAGGATTAGCATTTAGAGGATTTCTCAACCCAAAGCTCTGGAGTACAGCAGGGGTTAGATAGAACATTTTTACATTTTCTGGATGCTCTATTACTAAGACTACAGAAGGTGCATGTAAAAGACTAGAAACAGTGAAAAAGGTAAATGTACAGGGTGTTAAATTGAGGATCTCTGTTGACTGGAGAAGTTCATGATACCAGATTGTCTCTAAATAAAAAAAGAAAACAACAGCAAAATCAGCAGAATTTGTGTGGGATTGTAATCATCCTAATTGTTCTACTTCTCAAACAGCTGCCTCTGTTTTGGTTCCAGATTTTACTCCCCCCCCCAACCCTGGATAGTCAGTGCTATGGTTATTAGACCCCAGTGGCTCTGAACTTCCTCATTCCTCCTACTGATGGTTTCTGCCACTGGATGAGAAGCACCTGCACATGTGAGCCATTCACCCTTTTCTAGTGCATTGTGATGATACACTTGATCTGCTTTAGTAAATCTAACTGCAATACTTTAAGTAAATTTTGGTCCACCTATGTCAGGAAAATTGTGCCCAAATCACAAAAACTGATTTGCAGTCCTCGTCACAACTGTAACGGAAAAGAAATGCTCTTCTTCATGTTAGGAAGATTTCTGGAAGACTCTGTTTTCTGTTGAAAGAATTGTAGTATATTCCACAACAAAGCAGCAGGTCACAGATGAAGCCTTTTATGCAGGAAATTGCTTGACAGAACAACTTGTATGGGGAAAGAAGCAGAACTTACTGAGGGAAATCTCTAGCCAGATATCAAATACCATTTTTGGTTTAGGGTTTTTTTGTTTGTTTTTCAAATGACGAATCTGATATAACTGTTGGGACAGGTTTCAGGGGTTTTAGTTATTGAAAATAATGGGAGGGAGAAATTTCATAAAAGTTGAACAGGCATTAGTGGGAATAGAAGGAGTGCTGCTGGTAGGGACTCAGGCACAGACCAATATGATCATGCTGTAGCCATTTATTATGCCTCAATTGCACACTTTTATACAGAATTCACACAGATTTGGCAATCACTGATTGGATACAATGATTTAAAAATCTTAAAGACAGAGTTACGATTGGCTAACTAGGGTCCTGGGAACGGGACCCTTAACATTACCTAATCCTGTTGATTGTTTACCTTCAATTTCTCCTTATCTCACTCACATTCTGAACAATTGCTTTCCTTCTCATCCCTTGCAGGTGTTATTTTCTCCTGCAGCAGACATCAACTACGTGAGGTCCTTTTTCTAAAACAAGGTTCTGACAAACATGAGTATTTTTCTCCTAAGGAGATTCTTACAAACAGAAGTATTTTTCTTCTAATAAAGTTCTCATAAACATGAGTATTTTTCTTCTAAAAAGGTTTCCCACAAAGGAGGATAGCAGAAGCAGTCAGGCACCAGATTCCTGTCTGAGTAACTCCCTGCTCCCATAAATTGCCAAGTCCTTGTTTACCATATAATTAAGTGCCTCTCCACAGAAGAAATCAAGGTTTGTAATAAATAATGTATTTTTAGGATGTTAAATAGTAGACAAGGGTGTAAGTTATCCCATATCATATTTTCTGTGTTTTCTAAAGCCCTATTAATATTTCTAAATATTTCATAGCCTTTGTATCATCTGAAGTCCCACTTAATAATATATTACTGCAACAACACTGAAACAAAGAAAGAAGCTGCTTCTCCCTCTCCCTTTGGCAATATTACAAGTTAAAGGTGCTATTGTAATACAACAAATGTAGGCATCAGTTTATCTTAACACTAAGAAGATCTAACTCCTTTGCCAGGTGCTGGGCACTGCACTCTACTTTGCAGATTTCTGGGCTGCTCTGACTTTTTTCTTGAAGAAATTGATCTAAGTCTTGTCCCATAGCACCGTGCTGTGTAACATTTCTTCTGCTTCATTCCCTCCCCCCACCCCGCCATGAAAATTTGTGGTAAATCAAGGATCAGCAAAGCACTGAGATTCTAATGGATGAAAGGCACAAAAAAAAGATAAAAGATCCAGTATTTTTATTCAATATTTGGTGAGTGAAAGAGTAAGTTACAGGAAGTATCAAGCAGGAGAAAGCTAAAAGCACAGAAGAGGACAGAATTTTACAACTCAGAACAGTTCTGAGTTGTAAAAAAAATTAGCATAATTCAACAATAGGGAGAGCAATTCAGATAGGACAGTGGCAATCGGCTTTCTAGAAAACCCAACCTATAAGAAAAGCCTGAAAGAAAAATGGTTGTTCAGTCTAGAAGTCATTGTCTAAGAAGTAGGGGAGAGCAGATAATGGCCTCCATGAAAAGCGTCTAAAAATAAGAGGATAAATATCCTCCGTGCCCTTTGTGGAGAAATTCAGCAAAGATAGGTTAGACATTACAAAAAAACAGCTAGAAAGGTTGCGAAGTCTGGAAATAGGTTGAGTGGGTATATTGTCAACCTAGATATAGGAACTGCTTAAAAAGAAGTTAGAGAAACAAAGTAGATGATGTAATCTAGAGGCATGCAATTAAGTAGTAGTAGTAATCTAGAGGCATGCAATTGTTTGAATGTGACAGATTTCCTTTAAAAGACACATGGAGGGGAGGATAAATGTACTCTGTGAAGCAGGCTGCAACCAATTTTGTTTGAGTGTTTGACCTTTTCTACTGTTGTTGGTCCAAGTTTGCCTGCTGTTAGTGCTGAAGTATTGCGATACAAATAAAACAGATGCTCTGACCTTCCAGTGTGCTACACAATGTTCAAACAGGCTGTTTTTACCGCTATGTAAGTAGAAAAGAAACTACACAACAGGCAGAAGAGCAGACTGAAAATCAGTTTTGTGTAGTGCCCAAAGGGCTTAGCCTTTGACAGTATAAAACATTAAAGCCGCCTGAAAAAATTTTGTCTAGTTATTTTCTGTTATTTCACAACATAGAGAGCACAAGGACAATAATATCAGCAGGCAATATCCAACTTTTCCATCTTTCTTATTCTACATAATGTTGAACTTTCAAAAAAATGGCAAAGATCCTGATACTTTATTTTTTTTGTCTATTTAAAAAGCGTTAGTCACAACAGCAGGTCAAATGATATAAGAGATTGAATGTTGCAGCTAGAGAACTCGTCATACTGTACAGTCCCCTGCTGTTTTGCTATTTATGAATAGTTTGTAATTTAAAATAGCTGGAAAAGTGAAATGCATGTTTTGTTCCAGTAAGGAACTGTTTTTACAGTGTTCTTTCTTTAAGAACTTATGATACTCTCTCCCCAGCATCAGTCCACCTGGTCCTTACCTATTGACAACTTTACAAGGAGAGGGCTAGGAACTTCCCCACAGGAATTAGCCCTTCATGTTGTTAAATAAACTAATGTATAACCTTTTAAGTACTAGCCTTTAAATTATTCTTCTCTCCTTTTGCACACCACCCCAAACTGCCATGACACCATGAATCCACCTCAGTGTAGCAGAGGGAAATGGTCTATGTTGGTTCTTTAAAGTCTCCTTGCTTTTGGTGTGCAACATCTTATTTTGTTGGCATGTTACAAAGATTTTTATGATCTAAGGGAATAAGTGATTCTGTGTGATGCTCAAAAATATGTAGAAAAATCTCTTTTCTGTTTTTTCAAGCAGAATTATTGAGACTTCACAGAGGGCACCATGGAAATTTTCAGTTTCATAGAGATTATGAATAATTTATGAACAAACAGTGGAAGGACTTAGCTAAATTTTAAGACAAACCTTAATCATTGAGTTTTACTTAAGTTTTGCCTTACTTATCTTTCAGAAAAGGGAATTTTAGAAATAACATACTGCATCATAGTTCTAGTGTCAAGCATACTGGTATGTGCATCTTTTATACATTAATCTGCAGGTGCAAACAATTAAACACCTATATTACTTATGAGCAACCTCCTTGTTTTTCCCAAATAATTCTGACTTCTTCAGTTTTATTCAGCGTACAACGAAAAATATAGCTTTGTTTGTTTGGATTTTATTATACATACATTACCTGATGATCCAATGGGCTCCTTGTCTTTATAATTATGTAGAGAAGTAACTTCTACATTGTCTAACTTTTTTTTTTAAGTCAATCCATACACGACATATGATCAACTCAGTCAATTCATTAGTTACGTTGGACTAGTTTGTGGAGACTAGGATATTAGGCAGTCTACCATACACCTGATATAGTTGTGAACAGAAAGCAAATTTTCTCTCAGTAAGTGTTGACATTAAGCTTTGTGAAATCTGCTTTGAGAACCCTAATATATATCCTGGCTTCTTTGGAGCCACATTATTCAAGATAGATCAGATGAACAAATTGTGTGAAGCACTAAATATGCTGTGTACATTATAGGATAATAATAGGATAAATTCCATTTATCTCAACTAATCCTTGTTCTACTCTGTTCCTCGTGGGAGCAGCTTCCTCTGCTTCCTGTGTGAGAGGAAACTTCTGTGAACAGTAGGAGAGAGGTTTTTACAAATTCTGCTGAGAACTAAGCTGTGCAGCACAGACATCCGTGAAACTTCTGTGAGAAATCTTCTTTGTGTTTTGGCTTGATTCAAGATTAATTTGGGATACATACTTGTTAAAAGCCTCCTGGAGGCAGATAGCATCATGTTTTTAATTAAGAGGTGTTATGGAGATTCAGAAATTTGAACGGGGAATACGTAATAGTTTGCATTCTGTAAGAACATTGCCCGAAGAGGATATTAAAATCTCCTATTAAGAGATCACATTGTCTCATGTTATAAACTATTCAAAAGGAGAAACATTTTGTTTTGTGTCTCCTGCCTGTGAATCAGTCCAGTGTTCAAGGCCAGAGGATTGAAGGACATTCTTACAAAGTCTAAAATTTACAGCTTCATTCTCAGGTGAAGCTATATATACATACATATATCTATATATTTTTTTTTCTGTTTTGGTTTGTTGTCATAAGGGTGGGAGTGCAAAATTCGGTTAGCTGCATTTTTTTTAGTTTTCAGTCCTCTCCGTCTAGGTTACTGCTTTCGTTCAGTTTAACTCCAGTAACATCAGTCTTCCTCTAAATTAAAGGAACATTTTTAGGATCTGAGAGGGGACGGGGCCTCCGAGTGTACTGTTTATTTAAACTATTTTGTGGGAGTGTTGACCAAGCCTCTTTTTCAGTTGGTCTTTGTGGAAGGGGCTCAGCTTTTCCTCCTTCACAAGACAGTCCTGCTGTCTGTTTTCTGGTTAATTGTGGGGTTTGGTTTGTTGGTTTTGTTTGTCTGCACTGATGTACAATAACTTTTTTAAGTGGTCATTACTTAATTATGAGGGAAAGGGCTGAGAGACAGCACTCTCAAAATATTTATCCTCCACTCCTTCTCTGGAAGTTGTTTTTGAATTAGCTTCTCAGGTGTACCTGGCAGGGCCTGGGCAGCAGGGCTGCAGGGTGCCTGCTGTGAGCAGAGGCCATGGCTTGCCAGCTCTGAAATGAAGCCTACAAGTGGCATGCCAGGGT
The DNA here is from genome assembly GCA_011057875.1 of Pterocles orientalis. Lineage (NCBI taxonomy): Eukaryota > Metazoa > Chordata > Aves > Pterocliformes > Pteroclidae > Pterocles > Pterocles orientalis. Next base: position 607,043 of record WKFP01014816.1, read on the forward strand.
AGGGCCACCCTTGGGGACTGCACATGACCCCAGCCAGGGCAAGGACACTGAGAATCATAGGGCAGCAGAGAAAAAGCAGAAAGAAGGATGGTGGAGCCAATGCATGCACAACCCCAACCTCCTGTGCCACCACTTGCCTCATGGGAGGGTTGGGATGGGCTGAGTGTCCCTGAGGTGAGAACAGAGCAAGCAGAGACTAGAAAAGGGGGAGATCACACTGGGAATGTGCGTGACTTGAGCCTGTGGAAGGGGAAGGAAGAAGGCTTACTCATATGTTTGTTTAATTATTTATGTTCTCTTTTTGCCTATACTTGATGCAGTGATGAAATGGTTTTGGGGTTGGATTTTTTTTTATTCTTCTTAATTGGTAATAAATTACGTAAATATTTTCCAAGTCAAGATCGTTTTGCCTGTGACTATGAGTGAAGAACTTTTTATTTCACTTCAGTGTACATTGCTGAGGGCATTCATATTGCTTTTTTCCTAGTCTCATTTCCTTCTGCAGATTCTCACTTGTATTCGTATGTAAGCTTTCCCTCGGTTTGTTTTCAGATATCTCTCCTTTTTCAGAATATGTGCAGTATGTAAAAATGTTTGGTGTGCATTTAAATTTGCTGCTGCTTATGTGGGGATCAATCATCAGACCGGTATTTTTATGATTAAAATTATAATACAAAAATAGATACAAATGTAATAATGTAAAAATTTGAAAATATGTTAAGTAAAATTATTTGTATAGAACATGACAGCATTCATAGGTTAAAGATTTTAAATGTATGTTACTTAAAGTAGCGAATCTGACAGTAGTTTTCTAAATTCTGCTGAGCCAGTTCTAACGGCTTTATGGATTATGCTACTAAAACACAAAAATTCCAGTTAAGCGTCACAAACATTTAGACTATCCTGTCTTATAATGTTACACTATAGCAGCTAATGAAATTTTGAGTTGTCTGAGGATTGAGAAATTCCATATTTTGAATCAAGAAATCCCCTCATTTGAGAAACTTGC
>WKFP01014816.1:616368-631013 GCA_011057875.1 Pterocles orientalis
GTTTAACTCCAGTAACATCAGTCTTCCTCTAAATTAAAGGAACATTTTTAGGATCTGAGAGGGGACGGGGCCTCCGAGTGTACTGTTTATTTAAACTATTTTGTGGGAGTGTTGACCAAGCCTCTTTTTCAGTTGGTCTTTGTGGAAGGGGCTCAGCTTTTCCTCCTTCACAAGACAGTCCTGCTGTCTGTTTTCTGGTTAATTGTGGCGTTTGGTTTGTTGGTTTTTTTTTGTCTGCACTGATGTACAATAACTTTTTTAAGTGGTCATTACTTAATTATGAGGGAAAGGGCTGAGAGACAGCACTCTCAAAATATTTATCCTCCACTCCTTCTCTGGAAGTTGTTTTTGAATTAGCTTCTCAGGTGTACCTGGCAGGGCCTGGGCAGCAGGGCTGCAGGGTGCCTGCTGTGAGCAGAGGCCATGGCTTGCCAGGTGCTGGTCACAGACAGCTCTGAAACGAAGCCTACAAGTGGCATGCCAGGGTAGGGCCACCCTTGGGGACCGCACATGACCCCAGCCAGGGCAAGGACACTGCGAATCATAGGGCAGCAGAGAAAAAGCAGAAAGAAGGATGGTGGAGCCAATGCATGCACAACCCCAACCTCCTGTGCCACCACTTGCCTCATGGCAGGGTTGGGATGGGCTGAGTGTCCCTGAGGTGAGAACAGAACAAGCAGAGACTAGAAAAGGGGGAGGTCACACTGGGAATGTGCGTGACTTGAGCCTGTGGAAGGGGAAGGAAGAAGGCTTACTCATATGTTTGTTTAATTATTTATGTTCTCTTTTTGTCTATACTTGATGCAGTGATAAAATGGTTTTGGGGTTGGATTTTTTTTATTCTTCTTAATTGGTAATAAATTACGTAAATATTTTCCAAGTCAAGATCGTTTTGCCTGTGACTATGAGTGAAGAACTTTTTATTTCACTTCAGTGTACATTGCTGAGGGCATTCATACCGCTTTTTTCCTAGTCTCATTTCCTTCTGCAGATTCTCACTTGTATTCGTATGTAAGCTTTCCCTCGGTTTGTTTTCAGATATCTCTCCTTTTTCAGAATATGTGCAGTATGTAAAAATGTTTGGTGTGCATTTAGATTTGCTGCTGCTTATGTGGGGATCAATCATCAGACCGGTATTTTTATGATTAAAATTATAATACAAAAATAGATACAAATGTAATAATGTAAAAATTTGAAAATATGTTAAGTGAAATTATTTGTATAGAACATGACAGCATTCATAGGTTAAAGATTTTAAATGTATGTTACTTAAAGTAGCGAATCTGACAGTAATTTTCTAAATTGTTACATTTCCTGCTGAGCCAGTTCTAACGGCTTTATGGATTATGCTACTAAAACACAAAAATTCCAGTTAAGCCTCACAAACATTTAGACTATCCTGTCTTATAATGTTACACTATAGCAGCTAATGAAATTTTGAGTTGTCTGAGGATTGAGAAATTCCATATTTTGAATCAAGAAATCCCCTCATTTGAGAAACTTGCAGAAAAAAAAATAAGTCTTGCTGATGTTATTGCCATTAGTAGTAGCATTCTAACAGTGTCTGCTCAGCTTTGTTTCCTTCTTAATCCCTTTTCTACTTCAGCAAAAGGGGCACACACACAGAGCATAGCTTCACAGGATCCTACCTTGAGGATTTGCTTTTAATTACTGTAGCAGTTTTTGTTCTTGAAAATAATAGATCTGTTTGAGCTTTCTATCTGCACACTGCTTCTCAGAAATTCGTTTGCCATTTCTTTCGAAGAGCTTTTTTATTTCTAGCTGATAAGCTTTTTTTGTGGTTGACTTTTAAACACGTGATTACATAGTGAGCAAAGTCTGAACACTTCTTACCTAATGAAGGAGTCATCCTGGCATCTCTCTCATGAGGAGCGTAAGAATTGCACCTGATTTGCATGAAGTAGCTCGTTGCTTCTGCCCTAATATTTAATACTCAGGTGCTATTTATATAAATTACAAGAGAAAACATATACCCGGTTGCTCTTGTGAAAGTGCCAATGCTATTTAGAACAATCAGAAGCCTCTCTTTGCTAGAACTGCTTATATTAAAAGAAACTATTACAAATTAAGTAAGGTATGCAGTGGATGATAGACATAAGGGAGGACAGCTAGGAGGATGCAACTTCATTGGTTTCATGGTGATAAAAGGGTTCTGTTTACTTAATGCTTCTCACATACAAGAGTGAAGAAGGCTCCATGTTGGTTTACAGCCTCCCACTGAATACCCAGTACCTTGGGTGAGCTTCTCTTCAGCCTAATCCTCAGAGTTTTCTCTGGGGAAGTTCTTGTGAACTTGCTCCCCTTCCCCACTGTCCGGAGGGCCGCATGCTACCAGGAGACAAGCCAAATGGGCAGAGTGTTACCAGCCACATCACCAAGGCAATCACTTCTCAGGGATGGTGCACTTACCTCTACTGTGCTTCAGCTGAAAGCTGCCAAGAGTTTGCAACTTCTTGCTAGCACTGACATTCCTGATTTTACTTCTTTTACCTATGTCTCAGCAGAAAGTCAGGAAGATGAACACCCATCCTCCAACACACACTCTAAATATCTGAAACCATTTGACAGCGAGTTGCACTACTGCTATTTCTGGAGTGGATCAGCTGCGTGTGATATTTACCATATGAAACATTTAAACATCCTGATCTTGTAATTGCTGTGTAAGCAGGATGAATTTCTTTAAAAATTGAATGTGTTAGAGCAAGCAGTGAAACCGAGACATGACAGGAAAATGATACAGTCCCTTAGATTACAGCACAGACATACAAGTTAGAGTGTGTCTGAGCATTGCTAAACTAACCATGCTTGTCAGAGCACCTAATGCTGATTGAGGATATGAGTAGCTAATAGCTTGAATAAGAATCTTACCCTAATATAAGTGCAGGGGACACAGAAGAGTGCCCTGGTGGTGGTTCCAGTCAGTGGCAGAGCTGATGATATCTCCCTAGGGAGAACCTATTTATTCTCTCCTTTTCCTCCATCTCTCTGATTCCTAATGTTTGCATGATCTGAGAAGTGGAGTTAAGTCCTGTCCTCAGCCTCAGAAACAGCCATGCATCCCAGCATGTAACAGGAGTTACATTCCAACCCATAATCAACAAAATATGTATTGTTCTCTCATGGCCATTCATAATGTTACTATTTTTCCTCATATTCTCTATTTTATCAATTGAAACCTAGAGTGCTCTGTGTACTGGGAGACTTTACTGCATAATTGTTCCTCACTGGCTGTCATGTCTGGCTCTAGGATCCTTCCAGCTAACTGTTACACACAGTATGGATTAATTTTTCTGAGCCTGGGGAGGGAGACCTTACTGCATGTTGCCTTAGTAGAAAAGAGATATTGTGCTCATTGTCGTACATCAGATATGTCAGATTTTCTATCTCAAAATATAGAAATAAGATAATTTAAAGTCTGCTCAAAAGGAAATGGAAATTTTCCACGCTGTACAATCTGCTCCTTTGACCGGACTGACTGCTGACAGGGCTTTTATAGTCTTCAGGGAATGGTAATCTACAGCACAGGAACTGTTCATTTGAAGGTATTAACAATCCAGTTCGTTTTAATTACAGGATCTTTCTGTCCGTCTTCAGTAATTTCATTTTTTAAAAAGATCTTCTCCTTACCCTGTTAACCTTCACCAGCTAGATATTATTTTTTTCCACACAAATGTTGGTATGTAGAAAACTCTGTGAAAGTCCCTGTTGCTATGCACATGCCAAAGCCTGACAAAAAGTAAGATAATAAAATGTTAAATGGCCATAAAAGATACCTTTATCTTAGTCCCAGTTATTTTGCATCAACAACAAACCTCAAATTTAATTCTTCCCCTGGAGAAGTAAGCCTGCACCATCCCTTTTAATCAAGTCCAAATTCATTAGACTTTTTCAATAAATGTTTTCTGTGGGATCCCTTGCATACCAATGGTTGCTGTGGCAACCATAGTTTGCCTGTTCAGGTTATTTTCCCAAAGCACACAACAAAACTCTCTCTTTTTTGCCTCTAAAATTGTACAACATATTCAGCTCTGAAACCCGGTATACTTCCTTAATCTTAGCCTTTTTTCTTTCTTTTTGCTCTGTTTTGCCTCTGATGTCCTATTAACCTGGCAGACATTACACATATGTAATCCAGCTCTACAGCTCTCTTTGATAGTCAGCTCACTACAGGTAGCCTTTGCTAAAAATTTTCCTTTTGTAATTTTGGATGTGATTAATTTCACCAGTTCCAGTAGAGCAGAAACACCCAGACCACCTGGAAACCATGCTTGTTTCTTTGCCCCATTATTTCTTTAGAAAGTAGTGGAATTTCATTTGTCCCATTTAATTTCTGCCTCTATAGTTCAAATAATACTTCAGAATCGGATGAATTGTCTTCCATTAGGTCTGTTGTTTGATATAAGAATTGATTTGATAGGTTTCATTGAAACATGAAAAAAGTACCACCATATTATCATAATAGGCAGTTTTTCACAAAAGTACAAGTTTTGGCATATTTCTCTGCCTTTGTTTTTTAAATTTCAAGTTTGCTTAAGTAAGACATGTCAGCATTTTTTAGGCTAAAATAACTGTGTTCAAAACTATTTTTCTTTTAAATCAGGGTATGTAACCTTCATAAAAAAAGGCTTTTAATAAAATTTGAAGTGTCTATATTCTTTATACAAAAGGTTTTCTGCTGTGCTGAGCCTAAAAATGTAGTTAAAGTCATTTACATTTTTGAACTGCTGATTTTTTCCTCCCAAAATTAACACTGAAATTTCAAAACATCAGGTTTGTATAGGTTTCCTGTCCAGATTAACTTAATATTAAAAAACTTGTTCCTACTTGTCTTCCACTAGTGGGGAATATAACCTGCATTATGTGGTGCTAACAGTATTTTCTTAGTGTTGTCTGGTGAGGGCAAGTACATAATTTACTTTTGACCACCCAGTCAATGTACTTGTTATTTCAAATTTTATGAAATACATTTCTAATCTCTTTTGCCACTAAATGTGAGTCTATATTCTCCTAACAGCCTCCAGTGGTGCCCATTAATTTTCCTACCATTCAAGGGGCAGGAACTCTTTCCTGTCCAGGATTCCACATAGCTTGTTGGACAGAGCTGGCAGGAGGTGACTCTCTATTTGCTTGTCGCTTCCTATTGCACATGCTGCCTTTCTCTTCGGCTCCTCCTGCTTGCTCTCCCCGCAGCTCCCCTTCTGTCAGATTTACATATGTGTAGCATACCTGCCACAGCTGTTTGATGTAATCTGCATTGGCACGGGTTTAGTTCTGCACTGCCCCATAAGTCTAGCTCAAGAGCAGCATTATTACCAGGGGGCTGAAGGAGTCGGCTGAAGTAGAAATAAAATAACAGATGTTACTGAAAGCAGGATCCTTTCAAATGAAGTGCCCATCCTTACACAGCTGTACAGGGAAAGCCTCACATAAAACACTTCCACTTCCCACATTGTTTTTACTCTCGCCTTTGAGCAATCCAAAGATGCACCATACAGAAGCTGTTTTTTGGTTTTGGGTTTGTTTTTTTTATGTTGCATGGTAAATAACATAATTTGGATTTTTCCAGATTGATTACATGAATTATTTTAAATGACTGCTTTATACACTCAGGTCAAATGATTATTAGCCTTCTGTTCATGTTCTGTATATAAATTGCAATAGGAAAATTTTTTTTTAAGTATTTTACTACATTTGTGTGTATGTAATCATCCCTTCTTGTTGGCATGGAAATACATTTTTTTCTCCTCTGAATGTGACTCAGAGCTTTTGCTGTGGACCCTCTCTTCTAATTCATCAATGTATTTTTCTGTGTTTTAGAAATGCAGCTTCATTTGGGGTGGGCTAGATGATCTTTAAAGGTCCCTTCCAACCCAAACTATTCTATGATTTATTCTTATTACTTTCTTTTTTTTCATATTAGCTAAGCTGCTAAGAGTTTCTGTTTTAAAATCAGCTTTCTGTCCTGGAACATCTTTATCATAATTAGAAATTTATTTTGCATTCTTTCCTCACCTAGCACCTCACAACAGCATAATCTTTAATTTTTTTTCTGGTTAGTAAAAGTCTGTTGTTAACTAGGACAGTTTGCCTCTTCTCCAATATCTAGAAAACCTTTAATCTGAAGCATAAAATTTTATCTATTTTTTGTTCTGTCAAGGTTCATTTTTTATCTTTATAAATTACAACATTTAACATATTTTTCTCACTGAATTAAAGTTATTACACCAATCTGGCAACTACTATAGATTTTACATCAAATCCTACTGCAGTTACTATGGCTTTACTACTACAGACAGCTATTTACTAATTGCTGTATAGTTAAACTACAAAGAGCTATAGTCCCTTGCTGAAGCTCTTTTTAAAAGTGATCATTCTGCTAGTTTCAATCTACCCAACTATCCTCTAATGAACAATCACAGGCAGATGAGTTCATCCCCAACTGTATTCCCAAATAATCAGAGTTCATTGTGTTTTCCTGTCCCAAACTTCTACTTTCAGTTTCTTCCATCTCAGTGCTGTTGGCAAATAAGTTGGAAGGACTCCCAAAATGTTTTGATCTTTTAGATTTTCAGGTTGGTAAAGCTTGCCATTCATTTTTAAATGATAATGTATCATTCATCTATTTGCTTATTTGTGTCTAGCATGCTTCTCCAAAAACCAGGAACTTTGCAAAGAGAACATATGAAACAACTTTTTCTTCAAGAAGCTGATGTCTTGAAACAAGAGATATTAGAAAATGTATATGTGTATTCTAAATATAATATTTAACACAAGATGTAGTTAATTGCCTCGATGCATTGTCTGTGTTGTCATGTGATAGTGTACCCGACTTTTATCGATTGCAGGCTATCTCTTCACTTCAAAATCCAAGACAAAATGAAGAGCAGTAGACAAGTTAGGGTACATGGACTTAGTGTGGGAAGTCTATTCTGGAATCTCAAATTTAAGTCCTAAAAAAGGACTTAACTGGCTGAATATGTCAACCCTGTTACTTTTGAAATCCACAGGACCTTCTGAAGTCAGCATGGGTAAGTTAATACAGCCTTGAATATATTTGTGTTGCAGTGTGTTTGATTGCACTAGCTTAAGGCTAAGCTCTTTCGAATACCCTACCTATCAAATTATTTTCTTCTAATTTTCTGCTACTGCATGCTTCTATTGAGATGACTGATCAGACTCCTTAGTACTCAGCTGTCAGTTCACAAATTGTAACACAATAGTTAAAAAAAAGTTTATCTACAGAATTAAATCATATAGTCATTAAGCATTTGAAAATTAGCCTACTTGTAGCTGTGCAAATACCAGACTACTTATTGTTAAAATACGTTTGCAACATTATGCAACAAATTGCCAGTAGCAATAATCTTTAAAAGCAAATGCAATGTATTTTATAAATATCATAGCATTCTTTGAATATAGAGAGCCAGAGCATACCCATAGTTCTGACCCTGATCAGACATGCTATACCATAATATTCTAAATAGCAAAGCTATTATTTTACCTGAATATGTGCATTAATAGATTTGTTCAAAGTTGATCTCACAATGTTTTTTGGTTTCTGTTTAGGCTAACATATGTAGATGCCATCTGAAGGGATTTCCAATTTCTTGGCACTTGTGTGCTTCTAGACAAACATCCTAATTCCTACTACTTCATTTCTGAGATCATTGTTTTTGTCACACATTTTGAAATTCATTCCATATAGTCTGGTAGTTATTTATTTACAGGGCTGATTTAATTTTTCCTCCAAAGCAAAGTCTCAATGAAAGGTGACAACATTTTAGAGAAACTTTAAACATGTCTGTTCTTTTTAAGTCAAAAAGCAATATCTTGAAATACTAGGAAATACTGCTGTGTTATCTTGCAAAAATTACAATCCCACTAATCTGGGAAAAATGAAGGCTTTTTTTTTTTTCAGATTACGTGCAACCCATTCCTTTGTCTAATGTAAGAAAATAAATATAAATACAGTATCACATTTTTAGGAAGATCCATTGAAGCATCTTCCAGTATAAAATTAAAGATGTATGTTGCACAAGTTTACAGGTTTTTATATGCTTTTGCTCTTTAAAAGACCAACCAACCAACCAAACAAACAAAAATAATAAACCAACCAAACAAAAGTTATGCAGCTGACCAGTTAACCTGCCTGGGTTCGGGACACAAGTATCTGTTGATTCACAGCACGTACATGCAAAACCCCAACCTTATCCTGGCTAAAGTTTAGAATTAATTTCTATTAATGTCAGGGGTTTCACGGTTCAAATCTGGGAGGCTAACATCCTTGCATAGAAATACGTGTTGTTACAAGTGGTGAGACTTAAGTTTAAAAAGATGCACCTGATATATAACTATGGTGCCAGTTTTGACTAATTATGAAGTCCCTTGATCATATTTTACAGTAAGTTCAAAAGGCAGTAACTTTACCTGTGTTACTGTATTTACAAAACTGTAGGTACTTCTGACCAGTGTCTGAGGGTGGAAAAGGAGCTAGTGCGTAAGACAGTTGCAGTGATTAAGGATGGATTTTATAGACATAGTCTTAGTTTATTTTATAGTAAACAGAGGGGTGAAGGAGCTGTATATAGGAGGCAGGAAGTTACACAAGTCTTGGGACACAGTCATTCTGGAGAGGAAGTGTATTTGGGGACAGGACAGTTACAGTTTTCTGTCCCTGATCATCAGAGTTGCCCGGGCACCACTTAAAAACCTAAAATAGAGTGCTGTATCTTGCCTGGGGGGTCAAGGATAGTTTGAACATGGTAGTATCAACGATTTCATTGGAGTGATAGTAGAATAACAAGAGGAATTTCCCCACTGGTGTCAGGAGTCTGTCAGATTTATTTGTGAATTCTCAGCTTCATTCTTAGCTTCACTAAGTCCTTCTTAAAATCTAGTCTTGAAATATTCTTGCTTATTGTATAAACAGTATGACTGACCGTAACCACATTAAGGTCACATTTTTAACCTCTTTTTGTAGTATTTAAATATTTAATTATCTAAAACATTTTAGATTATGGGAGATACTCCACTGACCAGATTTATAGGAACTACAAGTCTAGCACAAAATACCACACTTCATTGTCTACCGTTGACTCTGCAATGCAATTTGGCAGGAAAGGCAGGTGAATGATCTCCTCTGAAATTTGTGCTACTTATAAGGCAGCCTAGCTGAAAAGAAATGTGCAAAGAAAAAAGACAAACTTGCTTTAAGACCATTAAAGTTGTGTGAAAATTGGTGGGTTGGTTTGAAAATGATTAAATAGAAACCTTTTGTTTCCATTTATATAATCTCTAATACCATTCTTTTTCAGTTTGAATTTTAACGTAGACAAAAAATATTTCAGCCAAAACATTTGCAACGTTTTGAGAGTGAAATCTTAAATCTATAAATATAACTAGAAGTTAAAAATTAAGTTTACCTTTGTGCTTTCTGCTAATAATTTCAGTTTTTAAATTAGATTTAATCTTGATTTAATGAGCTCTAATAATAAAAAAAGAGACCGTAGCCTTAGGTATTTTTCTTTTATGCATGACCTCACTTTAAAAAATATTTATGTATTTATTTTAAACCAGTTTGGCTTTAGTTTGCAATGTTCACTGTTATCACAGTTCTAAGCCAAAATGCTGACTAATCTCTCTATTCAGAAAATCCCTGAAAGAAAGATGTAAATTACTTTTTAGCTTTCCTCTCAGACCTCCTGGGTTGCTTCAGTCCTTCATTTTTTCCTAGACTTTTTTCCCATTATTTTAGACTGTGAGTAGTTTTAATGACTTTTCCTGAGTTCTGTTCACTGCCACAAAGAAAAAAATTATGAAAACCTGATTTAGGAGCTAGTTTTTCTTCACTAACTGTACAGTAAACATGGGCTCCTAATGTGTGTATTTGAAGTGCTTAAAGCTGATACTGTCAATGTTCCCTGCATCTTTCCATCTGCAATCTGAAATATAGTCTGACATGACCTCTTTATGGAAATTTGGAACAAAAGTAAACATTATAGACAAGATATCTTGGAGTATTATCAAAACGGACAGCATCCTGGAAGCTTTCAAGGTAGGAAAGCACAGTGATGATGGGTAAGCCTCTGGGATCTACCAAGATTTACAAAAAACTCCTCTTTAAGAGACCAACGCAGTCTTCAAAGAATGACCTGGAACATTTAAAAAACAAACAAACTAACCAAAAACCAGTGATTTCTAGAGACATATAAGAGGACAAAGGGATTACATTAAGACTTTTCAGTTGCTGTATAGCAGTGAAATTACAGAAGCAAGACAACCTGGGGGAGTTTGGATAGCTTCCACTCTCCCTAGAGGATTTTGCAGCAGTCGAGTTGCTGTAAATAATGATCTGCACTTTGTGGGAAGTTGATCTTTACGGGGTGCTGCTCAGGGAATTCATTAAATATTTGATTCCTTTTCCTGCTGTTCAAGTTCCCTTTCTTCCTGGTCAGGTAAGTTAACCTTTGCTATGGCGTTGGACCTCTTGCGAGGAGTTTGCTAAGGGAGAGATTGTAGCTGGTTTTGCTTGCTAATTAGAGGACATATGTGAGTACACATGGAAGCTGGCAAAGGTCCAGAACCAAATTTGATCCACTAATTTGACTTCATTTCCCAGTACAACATAAACATAACATAGTTTACTGGCTTGGAAGTTGGGAAGAATATCTCTTGATGATAGGATACTGAATTGTTTTCCCAGTGTATTTTGTCAGATTTTAAATGCCTAGACATGAAAGTTCAAGAAATTAGCTCCTATTAAGAAATATTTATTTTTAGTAATGTAAAAAAAAGTCAAATTTGAATGCTACAAATTCCACAAATATATGGTATCTTCAATTTTTTTAAGATACAACCTTTTGAAAAAACTTATATTCATCTGCATTTGTTTATATTTCTTTGTCTATGGATATTTTATACTTGTTTTGGAAAAATATTTTAATTAAACATGCTGGAAATTATTGAAAACTAATGGCTGTGCTTCACTTGGAATGGAGGTTTATCTGAAAAAAGACTTTTAGCACTTAAAAAAAGCCATGTGTGTCTATGTTGGGTTTGGTTTTGCTTTTTTTTTTTTTCTTTTTTTGCCTGCCTATCTATTTACCTGACTATCTATTTTGCCAGATTTTCTTCCTTCCCAGCCACCAATGAGATGATAATTCTTCACATATAACAATGTAGAGATATCCAGCTAAAGGGAAGCTTTCAGATTTTGGAGATAACTGTATACCTAGAAGACCAGAACTTGATTTAAAATGAAAAATCACAAACATTACCTGAAGCATTCTCTACCTGCTGAATCAAGTTCAGCAGTAACTTCAAGTTTGAAATAATTTGTAAAATCTCCTAATTCTTATGCGACACACAATATCTGATTCTTCCTGTAGCTGGAATCAGGTTAGGATAGTGTTTCTGTTATGAAACAAGCTCTACTTTTGGGGTAGATTTCAAGACATGGGTGTTTTTCAGGCTTTTTGATATGAAATTTGAGATGAGAAGAAGTAAACCTGATTCTACAAATTATTTCTCTGTATCTTATGAGGTCAAAGAAATTACAAAGCTTAAAAAACCAGAAAGGATTACAGTGGGACTTCAAACCACAGGTCCTGTACTTTAGAACGTGTGACTCTTGTCTAAATCCCACTGGCTCCATCAGGGTTGACTTTTACCTTATGGGAAATAAAAAATTAAAAGGAACAATATGCAGTATATGAACTATGACCATCTCCCGGATCTCTTCAGGGCAAAGTTACCTGCACAGTATAGTCATATAAGGAGCTGAAAGTTTTAGCTACTGATTCTTGGAACTTTACAATTAAAGAAGGGAGAGGAAAAAACATCTGCTACTCAATTGTATGTGTGCCACCAGGGAAAAACTGCAATACATAGCTATATTACCTTTTTCCCTCAAAGGCGAAATCCATTTTGACTTAATTTGCATTTTTTTCTAAATCTGCACAAAAAAAAATCCCAGGCTTATCTCTACTAATGTATATTTATTAAAAATAAAAAGACTCAATATTTTTCTAGGAATAGAAAAATATTTATAGCTACAACTAAAATCAAAACCTGCTAGTTTACATCTTCAGGAAATCTTGCCTTCTGTCTTTTTCTCTCTCTCAGGTATGATCTTGCAATATCATTTCTGCAAGCATTTCCAAAAAATGTGCAATTCACACACAGATTTCCAGGCAAGCTCTTCATGCCCTACGTATTGTTGGAGCTGAATTTCTTTTTCTTCAAAAAGAAAAGAAATAACAGATAAATGGTACCACATGGGGAGAAAGTGAAGCACAAAATAGATCTGCAGCAATACCTTGTCTGGTATCAAACTGCACAAGAACAGTCTGCTAACAAGCAGGAAAATGAAGAAGAGGCCTAGAGGTCACATCCTAGTTCTGCTTTTGACTCACCAGTGAATGGTCCTGTGGAAACCCACTGAATCTTGAAAGACAGCTAATGGTTCAAGGTGTCACGTTAAAAATGACTACAAGTATGAAAGCTCGATAAAAGCTCTAAGATTCTGCAGGAGATGCTGCAGTTGCATAGACATGATGCAAGAAAAAAAGGCAAGTCTTCGAGATTCTAAATAAAATGGAAATCACACACAACAGCAGAACTTCAAGGCTGTTGCTAATTCTGCCTGTAGCGATTATATTTTCCATCCAGAAGTGGTGTTATTTACACTATAGAACTGCATTTTGTAAAGTAACTTCTCCAGTGCTAGGCTGCATACTCCATGGGATAAATTATATAAATTTATAGACATTTTGTGATGAGTGAATTGAGGCAGGTGTATCTAAGACCTGAGGGGGTGGGGAAGGATGATGTGCTTCAAACAGAGATTTTAAAAACTCTTTTACAGAGCACAGATATTCTAAAAAGTTGTGCCAGAAGGTACCATCTTCTTGGGAAATCGTTTTTGCATTTCGCTTCCCAAACTTCTGTCTTCTCTGTGAGAAATGGAAGATGGTTTACAGAATTTGTTGAAAACTGTAATGTTTTTGTTTCAAACTTGACTAATCAGTGAAATTTGAATGCATCTGGCAAATGGCAGAAAGTGATGCAGCTGTGACCAAACCAAGGACTATATCGTGCAGGGTGCACCAGAAAGGGCTAAAAGCACAGTACGCTGGGGCTAGACCTGCATCAATTGTAACGTGTATTGCATCTCAGCTAAGTAATGAAGAAAGTTGGTAGGCACCCAGCAGCACTGAAATTCTATAATCCTTTATTTTAGTGAGTCAGTAGTGATGCAGTTTTCTGTTCCAGGACAACAAGTTGCAAATAGTATGTTTAGCCTTTCAAAGATGTAAGTGGTACTCATTCTGAACGCAGCGTATGGCTTTACAATTCCTTCCCCATGCTAATGATATAGATTTTCAGGAAAAGGATCTGAAACAACCAATCTGAGTAAGAGATAAGGGAGAAGAACTTAGCCTTCTTAGAAATGTTCAAGAAATGCATGATAATCAAAATCAGTAGGGAGAATGAAATATTATTTTCAAAGCTGTAAGGTTTTCAGCAGTTCAGAGATACTGCACTACCAACAGCAGCATGACCACAGAAATGTTTACTGCAGAGTGAAACAATTTTGACTATACATTTGCATAAAATATTTTTGGAAACCCATATGGATTCTTCATATTACTTTTTTTATTGCAGTGATTTTCTGAAGTTGTTTTTTCTTTTTTCTCCACAACATACAAATACAGCAAAGTACGACGTGCTGATATTTACACAAAAACATTTAAGTGTATGCATGGTGTATACATTTAGAAACCAGATCTTTTTTGTATTTTTGAGATTCATGTACCATTCTCTGGTCCATAGTAAAATAAATGTTGCTATTTTGGTTTCTTCCGCTATATCTGATTTCTCTTTCCAACAGGTGAACAAATAGCTGGTGCCTCAGCTACCTCAGGTGTGCTACAGTTACATCTCACGAAGGTAACAAGGTCAGACACCAGCCCTGCAAGAAAGAATCCATATTGCCTGAAGAAGTCCCATTGCTCATTTGGTAGATACAGTTCAACCTGTCAGGAGAGCTCTGCTGCGCTGATGTGAATGTGGAAGACACAATTTTTACTGTGATTGCTTTTAAGATGGGACACAAATGCACACTTTTTTTAAAAAAGTGGAAGTGTGAGCCCACCTGTCTTCGTCATATTTTAAGTTAAAATTTCTCTGGCAAGCTTCAGTTACTTATTTTCCACTCTCTCTAATGTTGTGTGGCCCTGTTTTAGCACTCCATTGTTCTCTTCTCTGTGCCACTCATCACTATATCATAAAGATGGGTAGAAAGATCATTGATTTTGGTCTGAAGGTCTTCAAGATTCAGTCCAAAGAAATCCAGCACACAAACCTAACAACAGAGTGGCCATGACTACTGTCCTCACAGCTGCTGTTTTTCAGAGGTATAGCTATTAATTTAAGCTTCAGTAGTTGATGCAAGAGTATGGATTCGCCTTATTAATTTATATATGTTCAGTTATCATCAACTCTGCTACAACCTGCCTGAGTAGACTAGCTGTCTGTCACACAAATGAGAAAAAGTATCCTTCCCTCCTCAACCTGTGAAATTAGCAGTGTTTAAAAAAAAAAAAAAAAAAAAAAAAAAAAAA
>WKFP01014816.1:632436-689325 GCA_011057875.1 Pterocles orientalis
AAAAAAAAAAAAAAAAAGGAAAAAAAATATCTGAGAAGAAAAGATGGAGAAAGCATCATCAATTTCTTTGATTTTTTTTTTCCCAAGGCAATCCTCGTAGTGTCTCTTCCCCACGGAGGCAGCAGGGGTTGGCAAGCAAGGAGGAAAAACACCAGGAGCAATCCCAGCAACAAGAGTACTAGGTCTGAAAGATCCTCCCATCACTGACTAGAACAAGAGACTTCTCAGCTTCTTATCATGAGTAACCAGAGAGAGATAAGGAGCCCAGGTTTAGTCCATCCTGTGGCTGGCCTTCTTGAGAAAGCAAACAGAGCTATATGAACTTTACTGATCCCTAATTAAAATTGACAGATAAGGAAATAAAAAATACTGCATGCTCTGGTCTGTAGGAAGGTGGTCTCTAAACAAGCCTGCAGAGATATTTAGGTTTTCAAGGTTTTTTTTCTTTTTGTTGTTTGGTTCATTTATTATTATTTTTTTTTTTAAATTCCCTCTTGCCAGGTGACTGACATTGACTCCAGATATATTCTCCAGGGAACCAAAATGTTTGCTGGCTTCACATATCATGGAAGGTTATGCATGTGGCCTATTCAACAGAGCTGAGTAAAACAAATTATGAGCCTTTCTTTTGGTGTCTGCAGACAGTGTTCAAAAATCCTGCTTGGATAAATGAAAATATGGTTCCATATATTTTGGAAACAGTTACTCTAAGGATTTTATTTAGACTAAGTGATAAAAATCTCTGTCTGGTGATTTAGGGATTTTTTTAAAGGATATTAGAAGGCCTTTGAGAGTAGACTTCAATCAGATTAAGATAAGATAGCTGTGATGGACAGTTATTTGTTTAGTGTCAGGTTTGGAAACCATAGTGATCTCTGCTCAGCATCTCAGACTGCTGCGGGATGGCTGGGATGTGCAGTGCAGCCATTCCAGCTGCAACCTGTATCACAGACTGACTTTTATTAAACTTCTGTTTAGTGCCCTAATCAAAATACTTGTTCCTGGACATTTCATATGATAGATTTATCCTTTTGTGTTAGTTTTTAGAATGAGTCTGTTGCTTGGTAAGACAGATAGATTTGGTAATATTGTAAAGCAAACATATACTCTAAAGCCAGGGCAGCATGGCAACCACAGCGATACCAATAGCATTAGTTTTCCTACAATTGTCCAGTTTTTGAAAGTTGAGAATTTATCTCAACTTAAGCTACAGTAACTGGACAGATTCAGGACATTTCTTTCTCTATTAACTGATTACAGGGTTAGTGACTTCTTGATATCCATCAAACTGGAGAAACATATCAGCACACAAAAAAAAGCCCAGATTTAACTTACTGATGCTGTTCAAATGAAAATTTTAATTAACAAGCTTTCTAGGGGTCACTAAGAGCTTCTGACTCAGTTTTGACACTGGGTTGATTTTTAGTATTTGTTACCTGTCTAACAAGCCCCTGTGTTGGTCAGAGCTTTGAAGAGACTGCACCACCTTCTTTAAAAGTGGCACATGAAAGAATTTCCAGTTTTTCAAGCTAGGCTTTACTAGGAAACAAACAAAAACAAAGTAGCTCTGAAAGCAGAGCAGAAAAAACATCTGCTAAAAGATAGTGCAATTCTAAATGGTTTGCAAAACAAGTTTTCCTTCTGCCTTGTGTGCCCTGGAGGTTTCAGTGCATTCCTGGATGTTAACTCCTGTTTCATTCCCTCTGGGTCCTCAGGAAAATTGCCTCACTGCTGTTGCTGGGTTAGGGATCTGTTCTCAGCTGATCTCAGACAGCTTTTGTAACTCATGTGAATAGATGTAGTCTCTGAACACCTCATGATGCCAGCTATGCACAGGGTTATATTATGCCAATGCCTTAATGTGCGTGTAGAAGCCAACTAGAAGAGCCATATGCTCTAGAGCATTTGTGCTATGTATTTCCATTAATGTAAATGGAAAAAGTTGTCAATAAAATGGCTGTTGCACTGGACATAGTAACCGCGTCTACATGAGCTAGTGCATGCCAGGAACATTTTTCTAGACCAGAGACAAGCTTGCACTACTTTGTCGCATCCATTCTACCCAACTCTCCCACCTTCCAAAACTGCCTGTTGAAAAGTTTCACCCTGGTCCACGTTAATTCCTAAATCACAGTCAGAAATTGTCAGAGAAAGCAGTAGTTGCCCTAGGAAAAAAAATACTTGCTTAGTCCTGTGCATCTGATTAACAGAAGATGCTGTCTTAATAGTAGTTATTGGTTGGTTATCATTTTTTGTAATTTTCCTTATTTTTTAATTAATTTCAATATGTCACCCAGGTGTTAACCAACTCGTTACTTAGGGTATGCAGTGATCGAGACGCAAAAATTGTTTCAGAAAAGTCTGGTGCTAGTCCTTGTCCAGAACAATGTGATGAAGAGATATACAAGATAACCTTTGCCAGCTGTGGACTTGAAAGCGAGATAGCTTCACCAGTGTGGTACTGCACAGGCAGTCTGTGCAAGTCAGAGTACATCTCCTTACCAGTGCTTTAAGAAGTATGCTGGTAGTATCTCTGCATGTTGCATTGCATCTTGTATATATATCAAGCTACTTAGAACTACCTTTGCATGTATGTGGAGTCTACCAGAAGTCTGGATTCTTCGAACCAAGTTTCTGACTTTTGACACTATGAGATTTTGTAGGTTGTATTACATAGATTCAGGGCATATATAAACAATAATAATGATTATTTCAGCCCTGTAATGTCAAGTAGATATTAAGTGAATTAACTGCAATGTATTATTCAATGGCTTACACTCTGGTCTGTTATAGAAATAAATTCAAATATGGATAATCTTATGAGAAAGCTGTAAGACAGCAAAAATACATAGTTTTCTTTTGCATGACTGCTGACAATTTTTTTCTGAAAATTGTTGGATGTGTTTTCTCCGGATATATCACTTGAGGAATGCATGAAGCAAAGATGTAAATGTAAATTAGCATATGCTCACCCACCAGTGCACTCTGGTAATTACATGAAGGTTTTCTTTATTAGATCATGTTTCTCAGACAAGCTTCCAAAAGCAGAATATTGATAATAATGTCATTTGAAGTCAGGGTTACACTTGTGGATCCCAGTGATACACGTTTTTGAGTAGCTAATAATTGACCACTGTGATTTCCTGACTAAAATTCAGAATGGTATCTGACTTTCTGCTCTATGACTTAGTGTCATTACAGGCACACTAGCTTTATTTGGCCAGGGTATAGTTGTGTACATTTAGCAGCTTGTCAGTGGAAATCAGGCAATGAAAAGATTAAGTGTCAGACTTCTAAGAACTACAAGAAAGGCTTTCTTTCTGCAGGTCAGAGACCAGAATAAGGTGTCATTCAGATTGAAAGCTTCTTACAAAGCAAAAAAAATAAAATAAAAATCTATTTTATACTGAGGGTTGTAAGGTAAGAAAGGGTTCACGCAACCTAGGTGTGATTTACAATAAGTCTGAACAAACTTTACAAAGGAATGAGAATATTCGTCAGCAAGCCCTTTTTATAAATCACAGGTTACTTAAAAAATGCAGAAGACAAAGAAGTTGGGGTGAGGTCAGCCTGATCACTGCAAGGTGAAAAAAAAAAATATATTCTCGTATTTTCAAAGACAAACTTGGTATATTTGACTTGCACACACAGAAAAATAAAAGCCTGCCAGTATGTTATATTCTATTAGGGTCTGATATTGAAGCACAGCACACAGCTGAATTGCTCATACAGCATAAGTTGCAACTGAGGTGGAAAACTAATCTGTCATCACGCAGTGATGCTGTTGGGAAATTGTCTTGTTTACGATGTGTCACTGACCAACTGAGGTAGGAATGCAAAGTGATGAGTCAGGATGTAAGGAGGTATGAGACGTAAACAGCCATTTATCAACATGTGCAGAAAAATAAACACGGTTTATGTTTCCCAAAGCTCACATGCGCTGAGGCAGTCTGGGACAAATTCATTTACTGAAGAAAGCAAAAATAGTTCTGAAATCATCAAAGGCACACCTGCTTATATAGCGAAATCCTGTAGGCCTGTGACTTCCATACCTGAGACTTGAATCCCATATGTCCACCATTTACAGCAGCAGTTCCTGCTTTTGTGTACTCATTACTCCTTAAATTAGTTTCAGCTGCTTTAGCTTGGGGCCCAATAGCTTCCAATTTTCAGGAAACAGCTGACACATTTAGCGTCTTTTTGTAAATCAAGCTGGTGAAGGGAACAATTGCTTGTCCTTTTCCCCTATTAGATGTGAGCAAAAGCTGACAAAAAGGGAGGGGAAAAAACTAAGCAGAGGTTTTCTCATGTTTAGGATATACTAGCCCTTTCTTGTTGTGTTCATCCTTAATTTTGTTGAGCTACAACGTCACTGCAACTATTTATTTCGGTCCTGAAATAGGTAAGTAAAGCACAAGTGTTAATTTTCTCCTTCCTGTGAAGGGACCTTTAAAAAAATGGAACTTCATACAGCAAACAAACACTTTTGTATATATGATGGTATGGTTTAAAGCCCAACACTGAAATCAGGTATGATTTGCAAGGCCAGTTTAAACAAAAATTTAAAAGGTTGTGAGGAAAGATTGAAGGGTTTGGTAAAACCAAACTGAGTTAATATAGGTAGATTGAATTCATTTTAAAGCCTTATCCCCTAGTCTACACAACTTTTCAATTAACATCTATATCACTTGCTTGGAGAAAGTGAATTGAAAGGCTTATTGTGCGGGAAAGTTCTAGTAATCTAATTTGTTATCTAGGCTGGAAAGCAAAGCTGCATTATTTCTGTTAAATTAGTCTCTGATTAGTGAGTTGCATACAAAATTAATGTTGCAATAGGAACTTAGTTGTGGTAACATGATAAGTACTAACATACTTGATACGGTATGTTTGACAAAACTGTAAGCAAGTGGTTGTGCACCTGGTAAGATAATATACTACTAGGAGATTGTGAGGAATATTATGAGTGTACTTTAAAATATATTAGCAGAGATTAGCTTTTTAGCTTTTTTTATTATTTTTTGCTGATACCAGTCTATCCTGTTAGCCAGATTTTGTGGACAAAATTGTGAGTGTGAAGCAAGATAACAAATGTCTGGCAGGAAGAGGAAATTCATGTTCATCTGAAATCAGGCAAACATGAGACTAAATTACCTTAATCTGTCTCTCACATAGAATAGCACTAAAAACTGTGAAACTGGTGGTTTTCTCGGGAGTTCAAAATATTCCATATCACTAGTTTACTACTGTCTTTCACTCAGGTAAAAGCCAGCCATCATGCTGTTTTGGCTATGACTGATCTCTAGGTGTTCCTCTTATTCCCAGGTTCTGGCAGATAGCATCATAGATTTATAGACAAAGAGTAAAGAAATATTGCTTTCAAATGTATTAGTTGGGTCCTACTGGATGTGTGTAAGTGATCTAACCACAGGAGGGCTCAACTGTAGCAGTCTAGAACATTAATTTCATGCTGGGCTCTGTAGCCCACAACTCCTCTGCTTACTGAATTGGTTTAATTGTCTTGGGTTTTTTTTGTTATCACATTGAGACATAGACACAAAAGTAGGGAATACAAATACTCTGAGTATTATTTTCAATATCACAGAATTTATCTTAGTGTCAGAATACTTCAAGTTTGTTTGCAGCTTGGTTCTTTAATTGTACATTCATTAGTGACACGGGTAATAAGACAGTGTCTACATAGAGACAAAAAAAGCTGGTTTCTTTATTGGGCTGTTCAAGCTCCTCTATTGGAACAAAAAATATGTTATTTAAATGTAGAAAATCCTTTTAAAATTAATCAGTCAAAAAAGTAAAGACATTAGCACCTTCCAAAAATTTTAAATTGCAGAAAGTGAAATGATTATGCTTACTCCAATTTATAGCAAATGAACAAGACCATATTCAACATAGCCATGCAGCATCTGAAGAAAAACAAGAGACCTTGTAGCTTTCTATTTGTCACCAAACTTCATTGTTTTTTCCCTGAAGAAGGACCCTATGAAGAGAGAGATACTTGCTAGGAGAAGCAGCATAAACCCTTATTCTAAACTGGTACCGTCTCAGAGGGAGTTACCAAAAAATAGAAATCAGTTTTGTTTCCTGTTAAAATTTACAGGAAACTGTCGCATTTTAAAGTAAATCTTTATCCCTTCTGAGATCCTATTTTCTTGCTAAACCAGTTAGTTACTGTTTTGCTAGGGTTACTTTTTCATTAGAGACTCTTATCTGAAAAATAAACTGTTACTTATCTTGAAAGCTAAAATGTATCTTTGGTACATATCCTTTTTTTTGTGAAAAAATTCCCTGTAATACCTACCCCTGTTAGAACTGGTGAAACACAAATTATTGCAAATCTTATTCCCGCTTAATTAGGTTTTCTGTGTAAATGCCAGCTATTTAACATGAATCCACCTTTTTTAATAAAATATAGGCCAGGAAGGTTTATAATACCCAGATGGACATTTCTGTCAGTAAGTTTTCCTTTAGGCCTTGTTATCGTCTTGCATTGGGATAAAAGCATTCTGCAAAATTGAAAATTATTATATTTTTTCACCAGTCAAAATTTAGTATTTACTGGAAGAAGCTTGTCAGGAAAAGTTTGGTTTCTGGAGAAAGGAAGCAGAAAAGACAGCTGTGTAGAAACTGTGTAACTTAACTGGAAATAGTCTCACATCTCTTCTTAAAATGTGTCTCGAATTTATTTTTTGTAGTATGTGACAAGAGTAAGGCACTGAAAGTCCTTTATGTTTATCTATAAATCAAGTGCATGATTCCCAAAGATGTGAAGATTTGCGTAAGACATTACAAATAAACTTGTTATTTGAGGTCATGTAGTAAGATCACCCTGTCCATATTTGAGATGTACACATTAAAGAAGATTGTGGGTATACTAGTAGTGGATTGGGAGAAATACTTCACAAGCAATGCACTCTCAGTCTCCCACTCAAATACACAAAAAATTAATCGGGAAAGGACAAATAGAGTAATTCATATAAGCCCTCTTATGCTGTGAATTTCAACAATTGTTAATGTCTTAAGCTTGGAGTATTTCCATGTCAAAATGAGTTCAGTTTCTGAAACACCATAAACATCTCGGCTAAACAGAAGTTCCATAAATTGCTCATAAAATGCTTTATGTAATTAATTCAGATTAGTACGTTAAATCTTCGTCTACATTATCATAATGGCTTTCATTCCTGATAAAGGTACATAAGCTCTTTAGTATGATGTCAAAAACTCTAGTTTTTTCATCAAATAAAAAAGTAACAAGATCATATCTTTAAAATTGCGAAAATGATTGTTGTCTCTAAAATATGCATTAAAATCTACATTGTGTGAGTACCGGTAATTTTCAAAGTAATGCAATTCAACTTAAACTGTAGGACTCAGACGTACTTTATAGTTTTTTACAGCTCTTGAAGAACATACTAATATCTAGTTGACCAGGCTATAGAGTGTAAAATTCTCTTTTATTGTTATATGTTCCATGAACTTAACTGTTTTCTATCAGAAAAAGAAAGATTAAAAAGATAAAGCAAAATATATACACGTATACCACATCTTATTATATTATTTTTTTTTTTACTTAGAAAGCTATAATTTTAAAATTAGGGGAATACATGGTGAGGTATTTTACAATTAATACTTCTTAGTGCTTTTTTATTTTTTTTAACCTTCTCTTTTAAGGATATTCTAACTCTATTGTTAATGGCCTGATTAATCATTAACTGCATCTTAAAATGACTTATAGCCCTGTAAAGCTTTTTAGCCTGTAGCATATTCAGCAAAATCCTGCTAGAGGCTATAACCTAATTCCTTACTATCATTGCCAATAAGTACTTTCACACAAAAATGAAAAAGTGAAGGACCCATCTTGACAGATGTTGAAACTAGTGTTTGTGAAGCCAACAATACAGGCACACACAGTGCAGCTTCCTACCAAAGGGTCCAGGATCATTCAGTCTGAATTTGCCCTTCTTTAATTCCTAGTAATATTCCCCGGCTGTTCTACAATGGGAGCTGTCTCTTGCTGTCGTACATTAATTAAATAATATTTGGCGAGGAAAAAGAACTTTTGAGGCAACAAAATATTATGGGTTTAAGTTCTCTTTTATTTCTTTGCAATATTTTTTAGTTTTGTGTGTCAAAGTCCCTCAAGGCTGTTAAAGTTCAGACATGTTTCTGATTGCCCTATGTGTGTCAGATTTCCTAACTATCCCAAGTCACCAAAACAATTTTTTTCTCTCTTCAGATCCTTGTGATCCAAGCTCAAAAGTAGGAATGCACAGCTTCTGCAGAGGCTTCTGGAACTCCTGGGCACTTTATCAAGGTTCATAGATATGCCCTACCTTTGGGTAATGGAAGTCTCACCGATAGTCAGTGTGAAATTGTGCTTAGGCCAGGTCAGGTTAAGAATATATATTATCTTCAATTTTTGCAATAGTGAAGTGAGACAGCCTTGTTACAAATCTTCAAAAAAGTTAAAAAAAAAAGAAACCTGTGCTTATCTACTTTTCCCCAAGATCAGATCCAAAAGATATCTTGCCCTGTATTCATCTGACTTGCTGTGCACATTTGGATCATTCACTTCATCAGAGCTTCTGATTTTTGAAAGTATCTCATCTCCAGTTGTAGTCATAAGGCAGACTCCACTCCTGCAAAAACATACTGGCGTTTGTAGCAAATCCATCTCCTAGAGTCCTGTAGGAGTTCCATTTAGATTGAATTTTTTTCACGCTGTCCCATCTTGTCAACACCTTACTTAGCAAATGCATCTGACAGTACTCCTGTCGAAAATTGCTGTCTTCTAGAGCTGCAGGTTTCATCAGGCACTAACATCTGATAGGAGAGAAAACCTGCCCAGCATTTGCCTAGAGACAGCGCTTCCATTCAAGCAAGACAGCTTCTTCTATCCCTTCCCTATGCCTTGATGAGTAGCGTGTTTTATATCAGTATGAAGTGAAATTCAGTCTCGTCTTTTATATCATGCCTTATTTTGACAAATATATTTCATGTGATAATCTAAATGGAATTAATGCAGTTTTCTCTTTATTCAGTCATGATCGATTTAAAAATCACACACACTCTTTGGACAGCTAGTGTAGAAGCAGGCCAATAGACACTTGCTGTCCATTTTTTTCCATCTGCTCAACTTAACTATGAGGAACTGAGAAAGTGTTGAAAACTGAAAAAGTTTCACATAGCTTTCAGAGAAAGGAGTTTTAGATTTCATTTAAATCTAAATCCTGAAAGCATCTATTCATTCTAGCTTTGTGAACTACCTTGGATAATCTTTTTAATGGCAACATGCCACAATATGGAGTGTGATTTATCATGAAATCTTACGTCACACTCGGTGAAAAACTTTATAATATATTAATTCTGTCTTCAGGATGAGAAGCACTACTACAAATACAATTTTTATAATGAACATTAGGAAAACCCACATTAGAGAATTCAGTGTATAATTATCTCGTTAAGTGGAAATCGTGCACTGCCATTATTTTTTGTTCATGGAAACAGAACGGGCATTTAATAACAAATAGAAGATATCACTAACAAAATTTAATTTTACAGAAAAACCTAAATCCACGCTTAGAAGTAAAGACAGATAGGAGGAAGACAGGTATTAGAAGCTGGGAAACCAGTAACATCTGTGTTATGCTAATGTATAAGGTGGAAAAATGGCAAGAATTCTTGATTTATTGACATTGTTCAGAGACAGATTTTTTTTTCTGACAACCTCTCTCTGAAGATCACTGGAAACTAAATTTCAGTTATAAACATTTCATAGCATCTGGTAGCTACATACACCTATATCTGTTAATAAATCAGTAATACTTTTGGTTTTTTTTGGTCTGGCTCTTTAGTGTTGAACTGGTAGTAAAATACATGGATAAGTAACATGAAAGACTAACTCCGTCAAAGATGCCCCACACTTTATTTAATTTTTTCAATAACTGGACACTTAAAGGTAATTTCACAATAGAAATAAAGTAAACTGGTGTTTTGCAAATAAGTGTTTGAAGTTAGATGACAGCTTGACAAAGGTTTGTTGTGAGAAGTATAACTCCATAAATTATTTTATTTCTTTTATCAGCATGGTGCTCTAGCTGTTGACAGTCTTGATTTATTTGTAGTTGTGACCTTTTAGATTGAGGAACATCGCTCTGCAGGGATCTGAGAAATAGCTCTAAAACATGACAAATATTCTTTTCAAATATTTTTTTTTAAATAACACTTCAATATTTGTTTCAAATATTGCAGCAAATGATGCAAAATTTGTTTCTTCTGAAAATTAAAGAAAATATTGCCATTGTTAAATACTATCTCTGTATTTAAATCTTCGTGAAGGAAAGTGGAGTAATTACAGGGGCATATATTATATCATTACTAGAGACAGAAAAAATGCATTTTCTTTTAGGTACCTAAGTGGGTTACATCACAATGATATATAGGCACTAGGGTTTACAGTGTTATTCTGGATCCTGTGACTTACCTAGAAGTTGTCATTAAGTTTTTTATAATGTTTCATTTCTTTGTGATTGGCATGACTAGTTCAGACAGTGATATAGGATTAATCTCTATAATTCTGAAGTTACCCAAATGCAATCCTTAATTGCTGCTCTTTGGATTACAAAAACGTCCCTAACTTTCATTGTAGGTACAAAGGTGGTTTTAGTTTGGCTTTTGGTGAGGGTTTTGGGATTTGGTTTTGTTGTTGTTGTTGTTTTGGGTTTTGGTTTTTTTGACAGCTAGTATATCTGTGTTCCTCATGAATATTGAAAATGTTACTTGGGTTTTTACTTTGATTAAATGCATATGCAGTCATTTTTAAGAGAGGATGGGACAGGGGAGAAAGCAGTGGAAGCAGAGCATCCTTCCTACACTTTATATAGGGTTAGCATTTGCTATCCTTGCCTACAAGGTACTGAGCATCTTCCAGTGTTGGCTGAACATAGCAACTCCTGCAAGGTGTTTGGTCTCTCACAGGACTGTACACTCTGCTGTTTAGGGCAGCTTTCTTCTGTGCTTTTGTGAAAATAGGAAACTATGCTAAGATTCTGTCTTTTTTTTATTATTATGTTTACATTTTGGTATAAGCTGGTGGAAAGAAAAATAATGTTGTTACTCTAGCCCCACAGTAATAAGGAATTGTCAAGCAGCTAAATCATCTCCACCACATTGAGCTGTGAGTGAATTTAGGCTACTGGCTGCTTTGACTTCTTATTGTGATGGTTCCATTAGTGCTTCATACTCTTTTATTCTCAGTTTGGAGGTATTAATTTCATCATATCTTGCTCTCTGGCCCTGTCTCCTTCCCCAAGGGAAACATAAGTTACTCACAGGGATCAGTTAAGTTGTTTCTTCTGTAGGTTGTTGCTCTTGGTTGCCTGCTTTACCTGTCAAATTACTTAAGAGTCCAATAGACATTTAGTCAGAACAAAAACTGAGGTGTTGGGTATACTGGTATAATGACTTTTTTGTTGAAGAGATTTTAAAAAAAAAAAAACCTTTGAAAGTCTGAAATATTGCACAGTCTTCAGGAGAAAATATAAAATATTTATTTAAGGAGATTAAAACCAAAGCCATCCAGGTAATTACACGGAACTTTTCCATAAAGCTGCTGGTTTTGAAGTAGATTTTGATGTCAGCCAGTTTTTCGTGTTACTACTGTGAAAAAAATAAACAACTTTCTTGATTTAAATCCCTCATGATTTTAAATCCCCCCAAAACCACTTAAAAATAAAAAACCACAAAACAATAATAGCCTTGCATAACAATTTCATAGACTGTGAGGGGTTGCTAGAAAATTATTTGTGAGTTAGCATTATTTACATGATCCATTTTATTCTAATGCACAGAACAGACACGTAATAAGGCAGAACGGCAGTGGATACAGGTATCATAATACTGAAGTTTTTTAACTCATAAATGTTTGCGTTCGCTGCTTAATGTTCCTCTTTATTTTGAGTAATTTGCAAAGAGTTTAGTGTAAGCAAGGTACAAACAGAGGATAAGCATAAATTCTCTCTTACAGTGTAAAGCCTTCTTAAAACGGCAAACAGATGGGACAAGGTCACTCAGCTGGTATTACTTCCCAGGAGGTTCATTGTGCTGTGGCCTCAGAGAAAACCACACTAGCTTACCTTGGAAGTAAAAGAATAGGGACTAATTATCCCTACTTGAAAAACTTTGAAAAGCAAAGTTAAATAGTAGGTAACGCATGGAGCTAAGGTATATATATTGCTTTGAGTTTTGCAAACTACCTCCTTCATAGGTGGCTTGGCAGTAGTGAACTATACTGTGCAGTTATTCTACTAAACAACTGTGAAAGTAGGTTCTATGGAGCTGTTCCTTTTTTTACTTTCAATTCCCTGTTAGAAATGTCACACAATATTCTCATCTGTTTGCAGTGTCAAGGGCCCTAACTTTGTTATCAGTAACACCACAAGTCATCTTTTTATAGATAGAAGTGGACGTGTTAGAGCAAATCCAGAGGAGGGCTACAAAGATGATCAGAGGGCTGGAACACCTCCCACACAAGGACAGGCTGAGAGAGTTGGGGTTGTTCAGCCTGGAGAAGAGAAGGTTCCAGGGAGACCTTATAGCAGCCTTCCAGTACTAAAAGGGGGCTACAAGAGAGGTGGAGAGGGACTCTTTATCAGGGAATATAGTGATAGGACAAGGGGTAACAGCTTTAAGTTGAAAGAGGGGAGATTTAGATTAGATACTAGGAGGAAGTTTTTTCCTGTGAGTGTGGTGAGGCACTGGAACAGGTTGCCCAGAGAAGTTGTGGATGCCCCATCCCTGGAGTTGTTCGAGGCCAGGCTGGATGAGGCTTTGAGCAACCTGGGCTAGTGGAGGGTGTCCCTGCCCATGGCAGGGGGGTTGGAACTAGACAATCTTTAATGTCCCTTCCAACCCAAACCATTCTATGATTCTATTACATTTAACTTAATGAGCTTCAAATGGACAAAGGGGAGGACAGAGCATACGTGTCCTCCAGTTTTGGGCTTTTTTTTTTTAGTCGAAGTTACATTGGCTTTTCTACTGTTTCAAACACTTACAAAATTATTAGTTTCCATTTCAAGCATGAGCTCATGAAGTCATACGTTTATCTGAAACTAAGGGAGGGAGCAAACCATTTTAACAGACAACCATTATGTGCATGCAGCATTTGTATTCCAGCAAATATTTCACACCATAAACTGTTCATAAAGTCTTCCTTTTATTTCAGTCTATTTTGGAACAGAATTTGGATGTGGCTTGCTTTTTTCATTTTAGTATGTTTTTGTCTTCTTTTTTTTCTTAATGATTATTTTAAAATTAAAAACCCATATTTTTCTTTAAAAGATAAGACATCAATACCTGTAATTTTATTAAAGTTATTCTACCTTTTTGGCACAGAAATACTCTGTATTCACAATTAAGCATTTGTTTTAGTTATTCAGTAATAACTGAGGACAGAATACACAAGTCAATATGTTGAGTGAAGGTTAAGGTCTGTCCTGCCTGGAAACTGAGGTCTATAATTCACTTCTGTCTTCCTTGGATTTTATACAGGTATAATTTAATTAAAAATAAAAGCAGCGGGGTTGCATGGGTCTAATACCAGCATAAATAGCAGAATAGTCTTGTAAGCATTAGATACTCCCAGAAAGCTTTTTAACAGATGCTGCCGTGTTGCTTTTAAAGAAGTTATTGATGAAATCTACTAAACACCATTATTTATAACTCTTCTTAAGTACAGTTTGGTGGTCCCCTCAGGAATGCATCTTAGCTAGTGAAGTGCAACAATAGAGGTTGCAGCAGGAAACATCATTCCTGACAGCTTGACAATAAAACAAGCAAAATATTTAAATGTTTCATATTCCAGAGGGACAGGATGGACTGCTTTCAAAACTCAACGTTCATGTTCTCTTGCAAAATATGTACATGTATCCATGCATAAACAAATGCAGACAATAGGTACTCAGTCTCAACTGAGCACTGCTATTCTCATAATTCTTCTGTTTCAAACTTTTCTTTCTCTTCCAGACCGGGAGTACGGCCCTTTGCAGAGGCTTACATCTTCTTGCAGCTTAGAGTTTGTCTGTGTGCACTTTGGAGGCTGACCCGTGCTTGCTTCTCCTGGTCTCTATGGTAAATGGACAAATGCTAGCACTGATCTGAAGGCAGCGTGCCTGAGCTAATGCCATAATCTCTGCTGGGAGCATGGTGGGTTTGGATTGTAGCTGGTGGGTTCTCAGCCAGCTGGAATAGGAGATGGAGCAAGGGCAGGTCTGTCTGCCAAAGACAGTGATGGCAAACCTGTAGGCTAAAAATCAGTTAGTCCACATAGACACCTAT
Source organism: Pterocles orientalis (assembly GCA_011057875.1). Classification (NCBI taxonomy): domain Eukaryota; kingdom Metazoa; phylum Chordata; class Aves; order Pterocliformes; family Pteroclidae; genus Pterocles; species Pterocles orientalis. Next base: position 646,789 of record WKFP01014816.1, read on the forward strand.
TGGTTTAAAAATGTCTGAGTGTATTTGGAGCCCAAAAATTAGGACTGTAGCCCTTGGTCAAGCAATATTTAAGTGTAAGCTTTAGTCTGCCATGAGCCAGGAGCGCATAAATTTTAAAGACTGACGTTAGGCAAGACTCGATTATTTAATCTGTGCAATTTGGGGAAGTTTACATTTTCAAATCTAAGTTGGTATGATTTTTTTTTTTTTTTTAATGTTTGAAGCAGCAGAATTTCCACAGGGCTAAAATCATGTTTCTATCAAGAAAAATCTGCAGATCTGAATATTCCCTAGGCAGATCAGCAGCGTTTAACACTTCTACAAGTTTTGTACTTACAGTGCTGGAGTCCCAAAGGAAATGTAACAGAAATTTATCAGCAGATCTGACAAGCTGAGGGTACAAGAAAAATTGCAGTGATTTAAACTTGCCTTTCACAGTGGTGGTATCTATTTGTTTAAAGACAAGCAAATGTTGTAAGCCTCTTATTTTCAGATTTTTGGAAACTAGGAGTTCAGTCTTTTGAAGAGATGAGAAGTCATTACCTCAGCCTGTCTGCATCGTCTCTGGGGCTCTTGTTAATCAGTTCAAAGAAAAATACATATCCAGAAATTATATAGAAGTGAAATCAAGTCAAATTACAATTTGATTCACATGCTGTTACATCAGATCTTAAATCTTAAAATAAAACCAAGATGCAACTGGACAATGGTATCATATATCTGAAAAGGCTAATAAGAGGGAACAAGAATCTTTAATCATTCATCAGCACTTGCTGCCTTTGTGAAGAACTGTATGAGACAATGGTTTATTACAGATGGTACTTCATCCCACTGCCAGACTCAGGTGAAATGCTATATGACCATTGATATGAAATAAGACAGGTACGAGCATTCCTCTTTCTTTTAAGTTATGTTAATCATACAAATAGATGACATATCCATTGACAATTAAATCAGGTGTTTCAAATAAAGTGAACACCTTACAACCAAGACACCCACACTGTAACAGCAATAGCAACATTCCAATGCCCATCTGCCAAGCAAACCAAACCAAAAATGTGGAAGCAGACTACACTTGTATATAGAGCAATGAAGTCCATTTAATGATCTATTCTCTACATGGTAGAGATACTTTAGTCTATAGGATCACTTCCCCTTTACAAAGACTATGAATGCTGCATGGCAATATTCAGAAGTTACATAGCGCTGTGTACCGAAAACTACACGTTTGCAAGGTTACATGACTAACCACATCATAACAGGCTTTTGTATTCCCACAGAACACCTGTGACAACTTCTGCACTACATTTGGGAATGCCTTCCAAGAAATTTTACAAAGATTTCTATGGAAGCTTTGCAGTCTTTTCCTGTCCTGCACTATGAGACAGGTCTCATTTGTACTGAGAGAGGGAATTTTGCAGAACACATGAAGAGACTAAGGTCAATAACAAAATATGAAGCAGACATTGCTTGTTGCAGTTAATAGTAGTTAATAATATGATTTCGGATCAATATGATTTTGTCTATTCCTTTTGCCGTGCCTTTGAGGAAGACAAAAGCTTATGACAATATTTCCAGACTTCATTCAAGGATTCTGATTTGTTTAAGGCAGTAGTGCTCCTTGCCAGTATGTTTTCATGCTATCTTTTTTTGGAGCCTTGTTTTCAATGGATTTTAAACATCTGGTATTGTAAGGACTGTCAGATCTTGTGTGCCTTCTCAAATGCCAGTAAAGTGTAGCAATGGGTTATTTTTGTACTATTATTCCAGTCAATATTAGCTGCACCTAACTTATTTCAGTTCAGAGAAGTACTCCAGATGTGGCATCCTCAGTTACTGTTCACTGGCTATATTGATAGAATGGTTTTGGTATCCGCTAACCAGGCTCCTTTCTGAGGAAACTAAATCCTAGCTCCACATGGCATGCACCAAATATGACCCCCAAGGGACTGCATGAAGTGTTGAACCAGAGGCTGATCATCTTTACACCATGTGTATGGGAAAGACATTTTGCTCAGAGGACCCAAACAAAGCTATTCCCAAATCAAGTTCCCAGACAAGGTACAGATTGGCTACAAGGCTTTTACAGCTCCAGCCACTCCAATCAAGTGATCTTCTCCAGTTGTGCTAAATTTCATGCAAGTATAAATGTAGATATATTCTCTCAACAGGTTGTTCTCCATTTTGTGTTGGCCTGTAGAAGGGTGAAAGTACTGTAGAAAACAGAATTGAAGAAAGCATTTTGCTTGAAGGTTCCAAAAAAATTCATAGCAGTTATGAGTGATTTCCACATTTCATAAAGGTATAATAATGCTCCTATTACAATAGTGTACAAAAGCTTTTCCATAGCTTCAAATATAGATAATCTATACATTTCAGTGAATATTTTAGTTCTTTAAATAAAGTGAAGATTAGTGTCTCCAACATAATATCTGGAAAGAAATGAGTGACTCCTTTTTTGATATTTCAATAACTGAGCTTGGAAGCCTCAGGACAAAATCCAGCAGAGTTGTAAGATGTTAAACTTTATTGCTTCTTTGAATTGTTTTAAGCAGTTCTTTGATCAGTATTAAGATCATTTTGGTGCCCTGAACCTCTTTAGATATTGCACAACAGAGCTGCGATATTTCCCTAGGCTGTGGAGACTCCTATGACAAAGGAACACCTTATATTTCACACTGAAGCACTGAAGCTCTTTTCCAGAGGTGCTTTTTCAGAAAATTGCAGCAGTGTGGCTAGTCTTTGTTAGGGAAGCAGCCACCAAGGAGACTATATTAAAAGTTAGAATAATGGGGACAGGAAGAAAAAACAAACACAAAGACTGGAGTAAGCAGGAGCCCATGGAGCCCATGCCATATACATCTAAGCTGTCAACATAAAATGTAGGAACCAAAGGGGAAGAAGCATAAATCTTCTACCCATGACTCCACAAACGAGAAGTTACGGACTACCCAGTGTACACTACACGTCAAATTCATACCCTGCTATGACAAGGTGGATAGGAGAGCTTTTCATTAGCTATTCTTTGAAGGTGCTATTAAGTCTGTATGCCAGCAGGGCTAACAGCTTTCACTGAGGAAAACTCTTGTGGGGATTATCACAACCACACAGTTGTAACTTAGCAGATAGATAAAGGTCACTCAGAAAAGGTAAATAATTCCCTTGCTCCAGTGCAGAACTAAATCACAGAAGTATCATGCTATTTTATAATATAAAACCATATTCTTTCCAAGGTGTAATACCATGGGACCACTTCAAAAATCACTACTAGAAAGCACAGGCAAAACACATGCGCGTGAACTAAATTTGAAGACTGCGGTAGTATTGCCCAAAATATTGTTTTTGTTGTTCTTTTCTGTGTTCAGAAGGCCTGATGGATTAATCAGATATTACCAGGGAAACTAGTTACTGCTGTTTAGCTGTGCTGTGCTTAAGACATTTACCATGAGCAGTACAGGAAGAAGGGAAAGGAGGCAGGTTAATAGAGCAACTTTCTCTGAAGAATAGATACTGTTCTCACATACTGCGAGTGGAGGACAATCTGGACAAATCTGTCACAGCCAGCCTAGCGTCATTTTTGTCAGAGCACTACACGGGATCACAAAACAACCCATTTGTAAGTATCTAGACAATAGTGAGACAACGTTAAAAAGTCAGTGTGGATCTATCAAGAACAAATCATGTCAAACTATTCTAATTTATTTCTTTGCCAAGGCAACTGACCTAGCAGATAAGAAGGACTCTTAGGTTATGTTAAACCTTGACCTCAATAAGGCTTTTGACACTATTCCATATGACATGTTAATAAAATTATTGTGAACAACCTGGATCACAGAATGGAGAGTACACTTATAAAATTTAATGATGATACCAACCTAGGAATATTTGCAAGCTCTTTGGAGAACAGAATGAGAAATCCAAGTGGTCTTGACAAAGTGAACAAATTGTGTAAAAATGGTAAAGATCAGATTCAGTACCAAGATGAGCTGTTGTCTCAACTGATTCTGGTTTTAATAGAAAATAAAATCCTAAAAAAGGGCATGGGGTTTCAAGACTTCCAATACATAAAATGGTTGCAATGACTTTGAATATTGTAAAATTATATGAATGATTGTTCTCCTTGGTCCTGAGTGGCAATTACAATGACAGAGAAAAAGGCTTATTTTAAATTAAACGTATACTAAATAATTTAGATTTTTAAGGCAAGCTTTCCAACTGCAATAGCCCTCTTCCTCTGATGTGAGATTCCCTTCAGTAGTGGATTGAAGAAGTATAGTAGATAAATATCCAGTGGAGATGACGTAGCTACATTTCATCATGCACTAAAGAATGAGTATGGACTGGATATTCTTGATGGATGCCTCCCTGTTGTTCAGTCATTTCTGCTGGAAAATATGAATTTAACTATTTTGCTAGATTCTAAAAGGGGAAACAAAACATCTTAATATCACTATCACATTTAGTTCTTGTTAAGGTAGAAAGACCATGACAGTATCTTCGCTTGCAATTGTTTTTCTTATTTGACCTTCGAACCAGAAACCTGTGAATGCAGAAAAGAACAGGGTTTTAATTTTTTTTTAAATATCCCTTTGAATGTTTCGAAACTTGCAGAGTTTCCCTCCGACTTCAGTTTTGGGTTATTCACTTTTTATCAGCTTTACTTCTTTCTACTGATAACAGCTTCTCATTTAAATAGGTTCTCTGATGTCCTGTCTAATATACTGTATTAGAAAAGAGAGTATTTCACTGGAAAACTAAGACTACAAGATTTGTATCTGGGAATTCATCCAGGTAGTTTAGGAAAGATTTTCTAGCACATTATTAAGCTGTCCGTGTATTTCCGTTCTACTCTTCCTCATTTTTCTCATCAATAGGAATGGGAGAGATGGAGAGCATTAAGGTAGAATTTGTAACAAAATTATTCAGACACGTTTAACAAAATTTTCTTGTGGTCAATCTAGTCATAAGAATATAGAACAAACACACCTAGAAAAGCAAAGGAAAATAATTTCCTCTGGGATTTTTGAACAAGCAGATTTCTTTCTAATTTCATCCTACTGTTTTGCAAAACTAAGCAACTCTTCCAAACAGGAAAGCTAGGGTTAAAATTAATAACAGTAACATGATTTTCTAAAGAAAAAAAGTGCAAAGATTTGTTTGGGGAAATAAAGGATTTGTCATGAACCAAATCTATATGCTACTTTGAGAAGTAACACTTTAGTTATTATAAAAATAGCAATTTGCACAGACACATTCATGTAAGAATTCATATCCTCAGGAGAGGACAGAGTTCACAGATTCCCTGTCCTGTGTTCTTGTCTGTTGCTCTTACCATGTTGCTTTAAGATCTTGTGATTTTAAGTAGGAGTAAGCAGAAGTAGGGCTAATCACACAAAGCAGATTGCGATTGCTCTGGCATACATTCCTATCTGAGATCAGGAAAATTTCTGTCATCTCCAAAAGCATATTCTGAAGAAGTTAGACTGTATGTCCTAAGAATTTCAGGAAAATATGATGGACACATGTTCAGTTTGATTGTCGTTATAAAGCAAATTGAAAAGGACTGGTGCAGAATATGTAAGACACTCCAGTCACTGATGCAAGCACAAAGGCTCAGCAACACTGCAGTGACAAAAAGTCTTTGTCTTGGTAAAATCATTGCATTCTAAAAGATAAAAAGCTATAACAAATTTCCTTTCAAAACAGAAATTCTGATTGTTCACATGCACTGCCTACAGAGAGTCTGAGTTTCCTTTTTCTGTACAAGATGTGTAGGCTGTAGTGCCCCAAAGCTGGTAGTCATTCACACTATCCAAACTGGAGACCCAGAATCACGACAGTCTTTCGGCTCCTTCCTTTGGTCCACTTTGAGATTTAATTCTGGGTTAAACTAAATTAATTAGATTAAATCTAGCATCTAGATTTTAATTCTGTTCCCACATCTGAGATTGGCATGCTCCCCTCTTGAAGCTCCTCCCTGTAAAAAATGAGAAGTGATTGGATTTTTTAATGTGTACCAATATTGCTGAAGAACTAGAATGGGGATAAAGAGCAAAGATTTTGGCATGAATATGCACTGGTGAATCTTCAAACTCAGGAGTTAAGCAGGTAGTCTAATAACAGGCACTAAATACAACGTCCCTTGCTAGCTAAGTGGCAGCATTCACACCCTCATATAGCAACATCTCTAGCTGGAGGGCAAACAGTGAGTCTCCTGAAGAAATCAATCAGAATTTTGCAATCAGAACCTGCTCAAGCATATGGTTTTTCACTCATCAAGTGTACCCAGATCATGCTCTTGCATAACTAGCTCATATTATATTCTCTCTTTTAACTCAGTCTGTCCCCGAGTGCCCTGCCTAGCAGGCTGAAGTTGGAATACAAACAAGGACAAGAAGTGGTGAAGGTTGAAAGCCACTTTTTGACCAGAGCCAGAATCAGTGTTTCCAGAATAGGATGGAAAATATGCTCCTCCCCAGCCACTAGGCATCTCTTCTCTTGCCCATCACGACAGCCCTTTAACTGGTAAGGTTAATTGGGCAATCAGCATTATGTATGAGGGCAGATTTCAGCCCTTCTGGTGACAGAGTGACTATACCTTGGCCACCTAAACAGAACTATCTTCATGATACATTCACCAAATGAATATATTTTTACATGGATGGTCTTTTTGTGTAATATAATACTTGTACTTTCTAGTACTAACTACAGAACTGAATAATGTGTATCTTTTGTCTTATGATAATGCCACTGAAATTTTTTATAGTAATACTAATAAATTAGCAACAAAACAGACATTAGCCATTGTACTATAGGTTGCTCTGCAAAAAGTAGCTTCCCTTAGACTGGACCTGCTACTAGTGTTCATTCTGTATAAGAATACTTGCTCATGCTTTAGAATGTTTTTTCTTCAAAAGTACTTATTTACAGATTGCTTTCAGATATGTATGTATTTAAAATAGTGTTTGTTGATTATTTTAGTGCTGTTTTGGAAAAAATAAGCAGTATTTATGTTCTTATCTGATCTATGTGATCAATGATAATTTGGGAAATATTATTTTGAACTTATACCATAAGCATTTTTCAGGGGAAATGCCAGTTAATATTTCCTCAGAAAAGATGCTATAGCTCTTCTGATAATACAACAATATTAAACTGTTACATGCTAAGGAAGTGCAATTTTGTCACCTAAAACCAAGGGAAGTGGGTCGAGTAAATCCCAGGCACAAATACAGGTCGGGTAGAGAATGGATAGAGAGCAGCTCTGAAGAGAAGGACTTGGGGGTATTGGTGGATGAGAAGCTGAACATGAGCTGGCAGTGTGCGCTTGCAGCCCAGAAAGCCAACCGTGTCCTGGGCTGCATCAAGAGAAGCATTAGCAGCAGGTCAAAGGAGGTGATTCTCCCCCTCTCCTCTGCTCTCGTGAGACCCCACCTGGAGTACTGTGTTCAGATGTGGGGCCCCCAACATAAAAAAGACCTGGACCTGTTGGAGAGAGTCCAGAGGAGAGCCACAAAATTAATCAGAGGGCTGGAGCACCTCCCCTATGAGGACAGGCTGAGAGAGTTGGGGTTGTTCAGCCTGGAGAAGAGAAGGCTCCGAGGAGACTTGATAGCAGCCTTCCAGTACCTGAAGGGGGCTACAGGAGAGATGGGGAGGCACTCTTTATCAGGGAGTGTAGTGAGAGGAAAAGGGGTAACAGGTATAAGCTGAAAGAGGGTAGATTTAGACTAGACATTAGGAAGAAATTTTTACTGTGAGGGTGGTAAGGCACTGGAACAGGTTGCCCAGAGAAGCTGTGGATGCCCCATCCCTGGAGGTGTTCAAGGCCAGGCTGGATGAGGCTTTGAGCAACCTGGTCTAGTGGAGGGTGTCCCTGCCCATGGCAGGGGGGTTGGAACTTGATGACCTTTAAGGTCCTTTCCAACCCAAACCATCCTATGATTCTGTGATACTATGATCTGTTTTATAAACAAATTCTAGTGGTTATAAGATTCAGAAGTTAAAGGTAGGCCAATAAGCTGTGAAGCTGCTTCTTAAAGCAATGCTTGCTTATTTCTACATCATCTGTGCTCTAGGTCATTCTAGTCATACACTGAATGGTCTAACTTCAACATCTTTTAGAGTTGGCTGCCACCTGCTGGGGGTCTGGCCTTGTTTCTTTTTTAAGGCTGGAGGAGATAGAGGATGTTGGGTTTGTGTTTTAACTTTTATAAAGATGGTAATGTAAACTGTAGGTGCCTAAATGTAGGAATTTAGGCATAACTAACCTGCAAATAGAAAGTACACGTCCTTGCCTGGTGAAATACATTTAAAGGAATATAAAAGGCATCCTCTCTGCTGCTCGTCACATGTACTGAATAATGTCCCCCTGATGCAGTGCAAAACAGACCAAATGTCCCTTCCTTTTACCAGCATGAAGAAACTATATAAAAAATCATCTATTATTCAAGACAATTTACTTTAACATCTGCAAAAGCTCTGCATTATAATGACACTGCAAGAACTTTACGCAAGGGCATCTACCAGCAGTTAATGAAGACCGGCTACGCTATGTATTATAAAGAGCTACTGCTTTGTGGAGAGTGGTACCCAAAGCTTTGGGGAAACTATCACATGCTTGACCCATTGCAGAATCATGGCCATAATTACCGAGAAGTCTTTTTTTATTGTATGAAGCCAGTTGCTTAATATCCCTGCAGTTTGCAACGCCACTCTGAGACCCAATGCGCCTGACTCCTATGGGACCATTTTTGCCATCTGCTGTACAGTAGAAGGAACAGAAATTTTAAACCATTTCTGAACCTATATAATTATTATTGACTTTTAATGCTAAATCCAGCTACCCCAGCCAAACAACCCTGTCCCACAATTGGCTTCTTCCAGTCTTCAGTATGTAATAGACACATTGCCAGTGACACTGCCAGAAATGCTGCACTTTGTGTATTAAAGTTGATTGCAGTCAATTGTTTTAGTCAGTCTGTTTAAGAAACCCTTTACAGGATGACAGAACACCAGAGAGGTGAGAATCAGCCTCTTAAACTGTGGGCTTGGATTAATCCCACAGCACCATGAATGCTCTTAGTACGTGAAGACAGCCCTCAAAAAATAAAATAAAAAAATCTCAAAATAATTAATTATCTGCTCAGTGAAGAGAAAGTCAGAACCTGAGAATTTTCTCTTGGTTAATCAAGACTCATCCAGATCACAACGTCTGAAAGTGCTTTAAACTCTTAGAGAAAAGTAAAAATCTAGTTTCCAGGTACCTGAATTACCTGAGCTGAGGTTCCAAGTGTAGGGTTTCACTCCAGCAGCAGCCTGGCTTCACTGTAGGGGAAGACCTCTCTATGCAGTAACCTCATCTAAACCTCCTTTTCTACAGTGTGGTGGGTTGACCGTGGCTGGACACCACATGACCAGCAAGCTGTAATGAGACTTGATGCTATCAAGCATTATTTTGGCTTATGTGTGACAAGGTTCGGTAAAATTCTGATGGCTTGTATTACCAGGAACAGTGAAACAACTCAGTAGAATCATGATGTCCTATGTATTTGTGCCAGTGAAATTTAGGTAATAATTCTACCTAGGGATTGTGTGTTTGAGCTTCACATCTCCAGTACAGTCCACCACTGCAGTGTTTTCTGAGCAGGAAAATAAATGTTATGAATCTCTTGAAATATATTCATCTAGTTAGTCTTACTGACATTAAAAAAAAATCCTTACACTACTGTTAGAATATAACAGTTCAGTTCACAATTAGGGACAGTGAACATTAGACAGCTCATGTTGTAGCAAAATCTAGATTTAAACACACTAATTGCCCCTCCTACTGTTCAGTTCAAATCTAACAAGCCTCCAGCTGTTAGTGCATACTTGGTGAACAGATGAACACATCGGTTTGTGTCCTACCCTAGGAATATATTATTACATGTAACTGAGGAAGTATGTTGGAAGTGTCACTGGCAGGTCTGGCAACTCACACTGCAGGCAGTGACCCACCAGGCAGAAATCTCATTGGCACAGCACAGCTCTGGTCTGGGCAGAAAGCAGGTTAGTCATCTTGTCAAGGTGTGGGCTCTGAAGCCAGACTGTCCTGCAGAAACCACACTCCTTCCCCGTGCAGTGCAGATACGCATGCAGGTTACCGAGAGCCAGCTCCTCCTCCATCTTGCCAAGGCAAGTGGGCCATGCAGAAGTGTACTTTTTCTGCTCTGTAGTTCCAGTTCTTCCTGTCCTTCTTTTCTCTTTGGTCCTCTCCCTCTATCTTCTCTCCTGACGTTCACTTCAGAAACAGCAGTCCTGGGACCAAAGTAAATATTCATGACTTCAGTCACCAGTGTTTGCAGGACTACTAGGACTCCCCTTCCAAGGGTACTATAACACCATATCAGCTCCCCTCAGCAGCCTTCCTCTGTAGTCATCTGTCATGTGTCCTGAGATATGTTTTTATCTGTTAGGCAAAGGTGACATACATTTACTACATCTCCCTAGCACAATGTCACATAACAGGGTTGTATTACACTGTCAAGTAATTCTCACCAAAAAAAAAAAAGAGAGAAAGAAAAAGAAAAAAATGTAGAAGTAAGAGTTGTCAGCTTAGTTAGATGTTGTTTTAACTTATTTTTGCACTCAGAAGGTACAGCTGCGCCTTTAGTCCAGAGATAGATGATGTAAATGATCATCACGTTTTATATTATCATTGAATTTACAATTGTGGTAATATTTCAGCAAATGTCTGCTATGCATCTGTGATTTGTTGGCTTTGTTTTTTGTCAAATACTTCTGTATGAAAATTTAAAATTTCCTCCTTTACAAAACTGCCGACCTTTTAAAAAAATATTGGTTATAGGGAAATACTCATATGTAAAGTGGCACCAGCCCTATCATTAGAACTGCCATTAATCTGTGTTCTTCACTTAGTAGGTGATTTATGTGTTAAATTTGTATTTAAGACTTTTTTTCCTCTTGAAATTCTTTGAAGATAGTGTTTTCCATACTTAAGGCATGTCCACACTGAAGTTTAGAGCAGAAATTCCCACACTAGTTTCAGAAGACCAAAGAGCAGCAGCACAGAGTGACTCCTAGATAGTCTGTTTTTCAGGCTATTATTAAAATATCCTGATTTTCTAGTTGTATTTAAAATCCTGCTGCAGAGAGACATGCTTTGTCAGTTGTGGTAGTCACATTCAGGGACATAGCTCTGCTTGCTACATGTTAAAGCAGCTAACAGTCTAGGATTGTAAACAAATTTTAATTCTATTAATTTCTTACTTTATGAGCTCTTTTATATTTGAGGAAACATAATCTGAAATTAGCGTAGACCTCCTCATCCAGTGCAAGTATGTGGCTCTTCTTCTTACCTGTTGTGTGCACAGTAATTTTTCATGTAGTCAGTCAGCTAATCCATCTGAGAGATGAGGATATTTTTAGTAGAAGTAGGCAGCAAGTAATTGATTATTTTCACCTCTGCAGTCTTTGATTAAAGACAATGTGCTTAGGGGGAAAGTCAACAATCATTCCTAAACATATAGAAGCATTTAATTGTAGTAATTAATTTATCTCTACAACTCAGTGTACTTTTAGAAAGCTTCTTGACTGAGAATGAATGTCTCATCAGTCTTAAATATAGCAGCCTGAAAGAAGAAGTGAAGTCAGTAGAATAACAAACAGCACTGCAGAAACCTCAGGCACTTGCAGGAAACAAAAATACATTTCCAACTCTGTGCAGAGCAAAAATCTGAAGAATTTTACAAGTAGAGGCAGCAGAGGGAACATCAAGTGATAAAGCCACAAAAATTAAGTATATCACTGTATATACACCACCATGTAAAAGAAATGAAAAACCAGAGAAGCCTTGAGTTGTAATTACAGAAAAAAAATAGTAAAACTTGAACAACGCAATAGTTATGGATCCCATTTTTATAAATGTCATGATCCCCATCAGTTTATCTGTTCACTACGGATGAGTATGGCTGTCAGAATGTGAGTCAAAGGCAGCAGCCATTGGAAAATAAAAATCCACAGAAAGGCACTAAAGACAGATAAGCACCAAAGACAGATAAACAGCTTCAAAAGAATCAATGTTACAACGGCTGTGCCATTAGTTGGGAAGGGTAGACAAGCCTTTGCTCTCTTCAAGCTTGTATGGTTCACCCTTCACAAAGATGACAGGCTGAATACTGGAAGGACGCAAACTTAAAGTGTACTAGTCTTGGGAAAGAGCAAGAGTGATCAGGTTGTCACCAGTTGACCCCAAACTGGAAATGTCACATGGAGAAGGCACTCTGCCAGCAAGTAGGTTTCTATTTTACAAGACAATATGGAGAGAAAATGAGTTATTAAACAGGCAAAGATCTTGGAAGGACTCCTTGGGAAAGTCTGAGGCAACACACCTGTACAGAAAGGACTGTTTTGAGCAGAAACAGATTTCTGCCCATTTAAAAGAGGTCTCTTTTGAGTGATTTTAGTCAACAGCCTGATCACAGCCTTCTTTACACGGATGGCAAACAGGTACAAATATCGTGTGAATGTGGATCAGCACAAAAAGGGGCTATATTTCTGATATCTCATGTTCAAGTTGTTGAATTTGAATGTGTTGCGTAGAGTTTCACCTAGGACCTAATGGAACCACCTATGAAGTACATCTGAGAGAGACCAAGGAGAGAGGTCTAAGACATAGCTTGGTGATAAAGGTACTCCCCAACAAACAATTCTGTTTCAGCAGGATTTACTGCACCGTTTACATCTTTTCTTCTTCCCCACAGGAAGAAGAGAGAATTATGGGCAACAAAAAGACAATGAAAATGAGATAAAAAATACAAAATTGGTGTTTCATTACCTAGTTTTATGCTTCCTCTAGCTCCTCGATTCCACCAAACTTCTTGATATTCACATTTAGTCAAGTATGACAGGTAATGCCTGTGACATTAGCCAGATAACTGCATCAAATTTCCTCACATAATCGGAAATGCAATGATATAAAGACAATATATTAGGGAGCATAACTTAGATGTCAGTCACATACGTGGTGTGTCAATTTTTATCTTTTACAGTTGTATAAGGTAGAATGTTTTCACTGCATTTTTGGGAGAGACAATAGCATTCAAGTTCATCTAGAAGGCAATTCCAGGATTCTTCAGGCTTAAAAAAAAAATAAAAAATCTAAAATGTGTAGGAACTGCTAAATAAGACCTTACAACATTTTGTTTGTTTGTTTCTTTTCATAAATAAGACTTTCAAAAAAGTAATTTTTCTATGGTATTTTCTTAAAATTTTTCTATGAAAGAGAGTGCTTGAGTATTTTTAGTTTGTGTACTGTAAGATACTCATGTAAACTTGTTTTCTTTTTCTTTCTGTTGATGTAAGAGTTTTTAATATTTATAACATCTGCTGTAAATATCCAGGGAAATGCTTAGGATTCCCTGAGGAGAAACAGAAGAGGGGAAATAACTTTTCTCCTACAAGAGGCAGAACTGGTGCTGCAGACAGCTGGCTGAAATTGCTCCCACAGTCTTCTGAAGAACAGCCAGTCCAAAGATAAATCCCATCACCTGATCCAAGCACAGTCTAGTTCCAGACTGAGTAGATTATTTCAGATTTCCTCAAACAATGCAGAAATTCAGGATTCCTGAGTGTGAAATCTAGACTTCATTGGTAATCACTCAGCTCTTTTTTTATTTTTTGGTCCTATAGTCTCTGTCAGTACAGTGAAAAGATTAATATGTTGAGGCTTTCATTCCTTTATGTCATCAAAGTTTAAATATAGACCTAATGGTGCCTGTTACTGAAGGCTACATTTGCTGAAACACTATGCCAGAAGGTAATAAATGTGCTTGACAAGAACAAGGAAGGTCTCCCAAATTCACGTTCATATGAAGCAGCAGAGCTAACACAGTTGATGGTGGAGCTCAAGATAACAGTGATGATGTAGATGTAGCACATAAACCTAAGTGAAATGCTACAGAGCTCTGAATGTACCTTTGAAGAGAATCAAGAACTACTGGCCTCGTATTAGTCAGACCAGGTGCAGCATGATTTTTATCTGGTTTTGCAATGCACAACAGGAGGAAAGATGCTGCAGTTAGGAAACAAACAAACAAAAAATCAATGTAAGAAGCAGCAGCCTTATTTGTTATATTCCAGGCAAGCTGGTGGATGATGATGAATGACAGAACAGATTAAATGTTTTCAGTTATTTCAACTGTGCCTACGAGTAGGTGTCTAGAGTTTTCATTTTACTTGTTCTACTGAGTCACATACACAAGCTATACACAAACTATAACAGTAAAGCTGATACTGAGGCAACTAATCATTAATGAAATTGTTAGGCAAAGCTAAAAAAAAAAAAAGAGAAATAATACAATAAGGGCTAATACAATTTAGCTTGGTCTGGTGTCAAAACTTAATATACGTATTGCATTAATAATGGAGTGCTCAAAATTCATCAACGAATAAAGAAAATATACATAAGAAAAGTAAGCAGAAAAGAATAACCATTCATTTTATTATATCAAGAAAGATGATGATACAGGACTTATTAAATTGCCAATGAGAAAACCAACCACTGAACAAATGCTTTTTTTTTTTTTTTGTGAGTGAGAATAGATGTCTGTTCTAATGAGCTGAGAACTAGAAAACAACAAAAGATGTGTAAAACTGAGTGAAAGAAAAGATCATGACTCTGTTCAAATTTAGAATAGGGTAAAACAAAATATCTCTTCTGAAATCTAGAAGAGTATGCAGAATAAAAATGTGTTGTAAAGATGTTGCTGCCCAACAGTCAAAGCTAAGCAAAACAAACACTAACACAGCAACATATTTCATGTAAATAACCTGCAATTAGTAATTTTATGGTATCTTTAAACACGTGACCTTATTTTCTGGAATAATTTCCACCATTTCAAATACTTTCCATAAACATTATTTATATATTATTTCATAAAGTTTTTTTGTTATTTGCTTGTTTTAGATTTTAAACCATGTTTGAATTTCTGGAACAAATTAATGCAGATTATAATCTACCCTTTCTTTTTCAACACATTCAATATTAAAGCACTGGCGAATTCCCCACCTCCTCACCCTGGCCCTTATATTCTGCAAAATAGTTGGTCCTTAATAATGTCTTTTTCAAGTTTATGTAACTATAATGTGAAATCATTGGAAATGTATTCTCTGCACAGAAATTTCAATCTATCCAGGCTGACAGCAACAGAGGAGAATTTGCTATAAAACCTTGGGAGAGGAGAATGAAAACATCTCTGACCTTGCTAAAGTTAACCAGACCCCAAAACAATTAAACAATTGGTGAGCTCCTTACACCTGGAGACCTGCCAGGTCCAATTAAAGATGGGACCCAGCCATGAGTAGTCCGTAATAAAGGGTTTAGAAGATAAGAGTGTTGAGAAAAGATGAGAGGGTTTGTTATTTATTTATTTCTATTGTTGTCATTAACAATAATGATACAGCAGGTTGCAAGAATGGTAATAATGTTTGTGGTAGTGATAAGATTATCAGAGAGGTATTTCTGAGCAGATGTATTTCCTGGATGTCGTTCAGAGAAACTATAAGGCTTGTGGGAGGGTACATCTTGCCTCTGAGAGCACCTCTGAGTTTAAACACAAACTCCTGTGTTAAATATAGGGAAAGCTGCATAAAATTATTTTTGGGGGCTGTGAGGAGAGTGAAATAGACTTATTAAACTCCAAATCTGAGGTTGGAGACCTGGTGTTAAACTTCAGATTTTCTACTGTGTCAGAAGTCAGCTATGGCTCAACCATCTTCAAGGGGAAAAAAACTGTTGTTAAGGAATGGCTGTTAAGGGAAATGCTTGGCTGTGGGTGTCCAGCTATCATGAGATGTACCTTACGGTAAGTAGTCTTTCCACAAATCTAGGCCTACTACCTGTTAAAATTAATCCAATTTATGTGTTGGTTTTTCTAATATTGCAAGAATTACATTGAAGGCTGCTGAGACATCTATTCAATCAACAGATGTGTGGAGATGGTGAAATAATGAACTCAAACCATGATCTTGTGCCTTCAGAGAAGTGTGTTCATTTAGATACATTTCCTCATACTTTCAGCAGTAAGACTAGGAGTTCTGCTCTGTGGATGCTTCCCTTCACAGCACCCCTTAGTCATTAATCTTCTGGGCAATGCTAAGACAAGATCAAACTACAGCTGAACTGTTGTCTTTATGGGTAAGGTGGTATCCACCTCATCCCACTGCCTGCCAAGTAGTAGAAGATGTCAGTTTTTATTCCTGAAAACTAGTGAAGTTATCAACCTGTAAGAAATTTGAGATACTGTAAATACCCTACTTGGGGGGGTTGGGGGGGAAGGAACATAAATTCAAGTAGGCAGTAAGCAGTAAGTACTTGGCTAAAGCAACAGTAAATTTTTGTCAGCTGTGAAGGAGATGAAGCCAGAAGAGAAGGGCTGCTCTTAAGGTGAGAAAAAGCAGCTGATAACATTTATATGCAAGATCAATCTTCCTAGTTTTTGAGAACAACATATTGCTCTTCATGTAAACTAATGAAATTCAAAATTATGTTGCTATTCTATAACAGAGGTAAATTAAGGCATTCTGCATGTGAAATGCACTTATTTTCATGCAAGCTCTACTAAAAAGAGTTTGCATTCATCAAAATTGAATCTTAATGCCTGTAGTTGGGCCAGAACTCTACTTGAGCTTCAGATTTTACCACCCTAAAAAACTGAACTACAGGACTGTAGTCCTGAACTATGCCTAGTCCCTTTCCACCTCTACATGCTGTTTCTGACTTTTGTAAGAAATGATGGAAGTTACTTGATAAATGCTAGTATAAAAGCAGATTTCAGTATTTTTTTTTTAAAGTATTTCAGTTGCTGTTGGAGGTTTTAAAGGTGAGATACTGAATAAGGTTCTACCAGCTCTCTATTAATGACTATTTGTGATCCATGTTCTGG
Organism: Pterocles orientalis; assembly: GCA_011057875.1. Lineage (NCBI taxonomy): Eukaryota > Metazoa > Chordata > Aves > Pterocliformes > Pteroclidae > Pterocles > Pterocles orientalis. The sequence goes on from WKFP01014816.1 coordinate 663,735, forward strand.
TGGTTTTTTGTTCGCACTTGTCCAAAAGTGATGCTGGTTTGTGTAAAGGAAGAAAACATTAGTATGAGAGAAAAGTCATGGAAAATCTGTAAAGGGCTGGAAGGTCAAACTTATTTCTGGTTGCTTCCAGCTGGCTTTCTACTGTGTAGGCTGCTGTGAGAAAAGTTCCAAGAAGGATGAATCTTGGTACAAAATAGAACACTGTATGAGTAGTACACACAAGTATTGTCGTGCACGTGCAATGCTTCAGACTGGAGTACTGATAGGAAACAGCAGGCCAGTATGGCACAACTAACATTTGGTATCTGCTTTGTGAAAACTAATGGACCAAAAGGGCAGTGTAAAATGACTGTCCTATCCTGTGCACAGACCTTGTAATGCTGATTTCTTAATAACAAAATACTCAAAGTTTTTATGGTATGGATTCTGGAGATGAGTAAATAGTATGTTTAGACGCTGAAACCCCTGAGATGACTGAGAAGAAATAGAGAGAGGAGAGGAGAGAAGGAAAAAAAAAAAAAACACCCACACCACAAACAAAAAAACCCAAAACTGTTTAGTTTTGTGAAGAACTTTTACCCTGGAAGATTTGTCCTTGCTATTTGGAAAAGCTTCTCCAAAAAATGTTCGTCTTTGGTGTTTTTTCGTGTCTTATTTGAAGATATAATTCTCTTAATGTATGAAGACTGCTCAAACCTCTTGCATGCAGAGCACATCTAGTCCACTTTAGATAATAACTTGTTAGAATTATTAGCTGCTTTTAATACTTTGTTAGAAATACTGTGCAAATCAATCTGTTTAACCACTGTTTTGAAAATACTGTTGTTAACATAAGCATCTGATGTTTGTTTTCAAGTAGATGTTAATTTAAAAGACAAAGGATTTACATGCAAAGTGTGTTACTTGTGTAAAAGACAAATAACTCTGGAGTTGAGAAGCAGTAAATATTCCTTTACCGAGTTCATTTTAGTAACAAGCTGTTAGACTACACTTTATTTTCAGAGACTCTCTTCATTTCTGAACAAAAGGATTGTCCCTTCTGTGTGTGATATCTGGCTTGGTAGCTCCCTAGCAAGACAAGATGATCTGCCGAAAGAAAATGAAATATAGGCTGATTTGCATGAATTAGTAGTTTTTTCTGGTGCAGGTTTCTTGGGCTACGGAAACATAGTAGAAGCAGGGTGAAGTAAGATTCTTTTTTTTTTTTTTCTTATCCTCTGATTAATTTGACAGGATAATTAGAAATTAAAAGAAGATTGTCATTGTCTTCAGATTTAGGAGCCCTTGTTACTCAGCAGTGAGCTAGGGGAAGAAACTACGAACTAGCACTTCCAGAGAAAACCATAGGAATGTGGGAAATGCAGGTGAGTATGTAATAGATGTCTTTCTGATACTTAAGAGAAAATAGCACCATAGAGAAGAAATAACTCTCTCTCTCTCTCTCTCTCTATATATATATATATATATATGTACACAAAGTATAGCTGGCTGGGACACAGGAATTTTATATTTGTTTCATGCTGTATATGAATTCTCTAAAGACAATTTTTTTGTCTTGGATCACACTGACAAATAGCACAGGTATAGCATCCTGTAATGTCATGAATTAAATAAGCTTTCCGGAGTGAAGCCAAACACATGCCATGTGTCTCCTGATGTCACATTTTCATTAATCTATTTCAACTTTCACTTTTCTCCCCATCCCTGTTGCTGTTCAGAAAGGTATCAGTGAAATACTCCTTTATTTTATTTCCTTTTTTAAGCCCTTTTTTTGGTCTTTCCTTAAAATGGCTTGTGTACATGCCCTCCAGAAAGCACCGATTAAATTTTGGAGTTTGCAGCTATAAGTGTAGTGATATTGGAGAGAGAAGAGAAGATTCCTCACTAGCAAAAAATGGTTTTCTAAGCACTGAAAATCCAGCTATGTGCATGCTGTGTACTACCCAGAAAATATCTTTGCCTGTGACCTGTGAACTTAATGGATAAACTCCTTTCATCTCCTGTGTTGTCAAATAATAAAAGTCCCCTTTGCATTACTATTCCTTGCACACAGTATGATGCTGCAGTCCTAGGAAATATCAGCCATCTTTTGTCTGTCACTAACTACCCACCTGGGTATTATCTGAGTATCACTTAGGATGGTGAAACACTGGAACAGGTTGCCCAGGGAGGTGGTAGATGCCCCGTCCCTGGAAACATTCAAGGCCAGGTTGGACGGGGCTCTGGGCAAACTGATCTAGTGGAAGGTGTCCCCACTTACTGCAGCATGGTTGGACTACGTGACTCCATGGTCCCTTCCAACTCAAACTCTTCTATGATTCTATAATGATGTCCTTGGAGATTTTAAGCCATAAATATGGCTCTTGTCACACTGGCTATATATCTGACAGAAGACTAGAAGCAGTTAACACTGTGGAACCTTTCCTAGAAAAAAACAGACTAAGAATAATAGACCTGTATGTCATTTTATAGATAAAACTGTTGAAAGAACAGGACAGTTTTTGTAAAATAGTCAGGTGTGTGTGTATGTGTTTTAAGACCACACTTAAAGAAGATGCTGAACACTATTCACAAACTTTAGAGTTCTAACAATAGTGATACGTGTCGCTCTTCTCCAGGATTGAAAAGGAGAGACACTTAAATAAGAATAATTATAATCTCCAGAACTTCAACTCATTTGTGACTTCCTAAGAGGGAAGGAGGATTTGGTAGAACATGCAAGAGGCTTATACATACTTTTTTACCACTGCGCATGGCTTTTCTACAACTTCAGACATGCTATGATGTGTTCAGAAGAGAAAGCTTTATAAATGCTTTAAAAACTGGCTAGGTTCTAGTCTTGGTAATATCCGTCTTTTTAAAGTTGTTAGTTAAGCCTCTTCTTGGTGTTAACTGTGGTTATGTGGGGGTTTTGTTTTCTCACTTAAGAATACTTTCTAATGAAACATCAAGGGTTAGAAGTAAGACAAAACCTGGTGTTTTCATTTTATGCATCCTGCTTTAAATATTAGTAGGTTAGAGGTAAGACTTCAAAGTTTCACAGGCACTAAACAGGCTGCCGAAGAGGTTTCTAACAGGGACTTTCAGAAGTGTAGTGCAGGAATCTTGCCACTCGATGTCACTGTTTGTTCTACTTTCTTGTTTTAGGCTCTTTAAAGTCAACTCAGCTCTTGAAATGCTTCTGTGTCAGTAACAATAAACGATTTACTTTAAAGTCAAGCCTGCAAGATATAAAGGTGGGGACAGTTGATTTTGTTTTGTGGCTTGCGGGGAGGAAAGTCTTTACCTTTTCAATCTTTTCCACTACCTGCCCCCCTCCCCGCCACTCCCCCAGCTTTTGGCCCCAGCCCCCGTTGTGGAAGTTAGGAGCTGCTACTGGTTCATCCTGTGGTGTGAAACAATTCTGTCTCTGCTCCCAGCCAAAGCAAAAGTATAGGTCTCCCTTCTGAACTGGCATATATTTTTTTTTTTTTCTTTTTGCCTCTGAGTGATGGCTGCTAGACGGAGGCAGTAATATTGGCACACACGTTCTGCTGTTTCTTAGGTTTTAGATACAGCTTGTCATCACAGTACTATTAGAGCAAATGCTTAAGCATTAAAGCAAACACGAATTAGTAACGAAGGCATTTCTACTTCTGAAGAAATTTGAGCATCTATTTCTTAAATAACAATGCTTGTAAACAAATGCACTTTGAGCTTGTCCTATTTAACTAGCCTGATCTCATCTAGAGGGGAGGACTGTGCAGAGAAACTGGGGGAGTTGTGGGGAGGGAGAAGGACTAATCGCTTCCAGCTAATTTTTTTTCAAGCTTTCACACTTCAATGCTGTATCTAGTAATTCAATATAAGACTTGAGCCTTCATTAAGGAATCATAACCTAGAGCTTCATAACTTTCTATGCTGATATTTTCTCTACAGCTTATGCTACTTTTTTTTTGGCCACCTCTGTATTTTATGAATGACTATGATCTTATCAGTCAAGAAACTTATTTTTCTGATGTTTTTTATTTCCAGAGCCCTAGTGAAATAAACTGTACATAATATCATTTGATGAGAATAATGTCTGATGTAAGTTGATGCGATTTGCCAAGTTAAACGGAATTATGCTATGTTGTTTCTGAAGCTTTTTAAGTTAGTGACCAAAATGCTGTTTCATAAGAAAATAGTTTTTAAGGCCCTTCTGCAATGAACACTAAAATGTAGGAGCATCTTGGAAGTATTTGTTTCCTTCTATTACAGTCAATTCATATGCTTGTACCTGTATCTGCTGGAAGTGATGCTGAAAAATACTTCAATAGAAATAATATTTTTTTGTTGATTTCTTGGACTATATGTATTTATGCATCTAATTTACCAACTACTTTGATCTAGGCATTTAGCTACATGAGGAATTTCCTGAAGGTAAGGTTTCTAGTAATAAATACAAATATTTTTTTTTTTTATTTGTAGAAAGTCCTAACATGTCTTGTGGATAATGTGAAATGAAATAATCACTGTCATGGAAGAACTGTGTTCTTCATGACAGCTTGGATATGTTCACACAGTCTTACAGAAGTACATTAATGTAGTTCAGTAAGTACCTACTAGCTGAGGTGTGGTAACTCGCTCTGGATGCTCCTAGACTGTCCAGCCTGCAAAATGTGACACATCAGCTTAGTGCTGTATTTAACAGTAGGAGCTGGCAAAGAGCATGCATGTAACTAGTTACTGGAACTTTAACAAAATCATCTCCTCACTACTGTAATTTCTGCAGCTTGAAGTGAAAGGCATTCAGTTGTAGGTTCATCTTTGAACTGGAGAATTCTTTTCTGCATTATTCCACATTTAAATCTGAGCCTTGAGACTTTTGATAACTTCAAAAACTTGTTTATTTTGACTGAGGAAAGACAATGAAGTTAGAAGTTTAGCCTGAGGACAAGAGGACAACAAGAATGGTGATTTCTCACATTGTCAGTGTGATAAGATGGCAATGATGACAGATGATTTCCAGATGTCTTTTGGTACAACTTCACAAGAATACCTTTTCAACACAATTTATTTTTTTTTTACTAGAGCTCGGGGAATATGTGTACAAACATTAGCTGTTCCCAGATTTTTGAATTCAAGATAGAAATCTTGCCTCTGGGAGCAATGGAAGCTTCATATAGGCATAGATTGACAGGGAATGTAAATTTTTCCTTTGAATATTTAATTTCTGCTCAAACTACTTTCTTCCTTTCTCCTGATCTAGAGCACCTAGTTTACAATTTACTAGTTAGACAAAATTTTTCTCATTTATTTATTTTCTTGGTTTTTTTTCCTAATCCAGCACCTAATATGAGTGACAATGCCTCAAGCTGCTACTGTTTAACGGGCAGTGTATAGCAGGCATGTGCTCTGACACTTAAGAGCAGTGAGCCTAGAAGGATTTGGAAGATGACAGTTAACATTTTAACCACAACAGATAAGGAAAAAAATACTCCAGTTACTAAGTTACAACTTTAATTTCCACGGCGACTTACTGAAGAATAGGAAGAATGTCATCAAGGAAGGAAATGTAGTAAAAACTGTGTTTCCAGCTACTTGCCCGCCTATGTAGGTATGGAATGATCAGAGCTCTAGGAGAGAAGAAAAAATGCAGTTTCAGTTTAATGTGTCTTGAATCACAAAACTGTGTTACCATAACAGCCAACTTGCTTTTACACAGAGGAACTAATCTTTACCTGCTGCTCTAGTAGGGATATTTGTTACCTCCATATTATGAGATGAATAATCAATACAAGAATGGTATCTTTAATCAATACAAGAATCATTAGGGCTAACCAACCTGTGAATTTGTACTGGTAAATTACAAGCAACTTTGCACATTATAAAATATCTTGCTTTGAAAAGCAAAAGTATGTTCAGATTAAGAGCAAAATCTTGAATTCAAGCAGTAAACAGACGTGAATTTGTTACACCCTTTGGCAGCTGAGACAGAGTGATATAGTCAGTTCTGCCTTACATGCCACAAGTCATGTGTTGTTTGTGACTCATTTCATTTCTACAACTGGGTCTATTGTCCTGCAGAGCACAACAATATGAAGTGATGTCAATTAAAAGGCAAGAAACAAGTATTGCATTGTTAGAAGGAAAAAAATCCATTTTCAAGTCATTCGTGACTTAGTCTTTAGAGAGAAATGATAAAAGACAGTGAAACTGTTCTTTGTAAGAGGTAATTCTCTTGTTTCTGTTGTAGATGGAAAATAAAAACCTATGTTTTGACTTTGGTTATAACCATTCCCATTTTAACTTGCTCTTCAGTTGTAACTGCAAGTAACACAGTTCCTAAAGGAAGGGTGGTGAGCCATTATTACATCTGTTTGATTAGCAGCCTCTGTCTTTCCGTGAAAGCATTAATAATGCCATAAAATAGTAAAATGACTGTACGAAAGAGGACTTTTCTTGCCTAGCAGTTACAGTACTTCAGTGTGGTGCTGGGGAGGAAGAATCACATCTCTGCATTGATTTGTACTAGGTTTTCTACAGTGTTGTCCAGAAAAAAGAAGCTTGCAGGGCTGGGGTTGTTGCTGAGAACAACTTGGTTTAGATATTCCTTCAGAATTTATCAATTATGTATTTTTCTAAAGAATTTGCCATAATAGTATAATTGCTTGCTGACCTGTTATTTACCACTTGCAGAATTGCTGATTATGATTGAAAGTAACTAGTAGTAGTTGGCTGGCAAAGGATGGTTAGGTTGGCATTCAAACTGGCATTCAAACAACAAATCTGCCTATTCAGTATCAAAAGATTAACGGGATCAGAGCATGTTGTGCATTGCTAATGTACAAGAGATGCTAAGCTGTCACAGTTTTTTGTAATGATTGTTTTCGATAGCTGTAGATATATTCTTTAAGAAAGTAAGTTGTAAAAATAACTGCTGTGTGATTAAAAATAACTCTACTCATACAAGAGTTACAGCAGTTGGGATCTGTTTCTGGGAGCTGGAGTGTCAGGTGTGGTCTAACATTTAGTGCAGTTATTGTTATCTGTCAGGTGTCAGTGGGTGTCCTGGAAATGCTCTTTGTGTCCTGACACAACAAACAGTGACTGCAGAGTGCTGGCTAGGCACTAGGTATCATTTTGTTTTCCATTACACACAGAACTGCAGGATTTAAGCTGTCCTACGGAAAGGCACATAAGGAGCAACAGTAGGGCTGGACATAAGGACAAAGCCATCTTGGTTTGATTCTCAAACCTTGACTTAACATTATAAGAGGGTATTTTAATGTCTCAGCATAATTTCTATTTTTTTATGCTTCTGCAACCTCTCCCAGTGTGTTTGATGCTTGTTGTCATGGCTTGTACAGATGAATTTTTCATCTGATTTTCTTGAGTGGCTTTCCAAGTTATTAAATAACTTTATATTAAAGCGGTTAAAGTTTTGACTGCCTTCTCATAACATGTTGGTAGATACATATTTAGAAGTCTACTGGAAAATAGTTCTATCCAACTGTAATTTAGCAGATATGAGTAAAACAACAGGCCATTTCTTGTATCTTGCATGACTGACACTTGAAAAGGAGTCTGATTGGACAAAAGAAGTGCTAACATAAAGTATAAAAATCTTTTATGTTGGAATATTCTCTTTTATTAGGACCTGAAGATCTGGGCCCTATTAAAACCATGCATATTAGAGTGAAATTTAATAGCTAACATAACTATAAATTTATATCCTTGCATTGCTACATGAAAGTGATACAAGATAGATATTTGGCAGGATGTGTATAACAAGGTTTAAGATTAATATAAAATAAACAAATACCAACAGTTGAATCTTCTCAAAATTTATTGCTAAAAAAGCTTTTTTTTTTTTTTTTTTTTTTTTTTTTCTCTTCTGAACAATCTCCTCTCCTTCTCCAGGGTTACACTTTTGCTGTAGCTGTATACTTGGAAAGACTTGGAAGAATAGCTATCTTAAAAAATATTTACCTTAAATCTTGCTGGAAAGGAGCCTAAAGTTTAAGATGTGTTAATAGCATTAAGTAGTGTTCTTCTAATCTGTTGTGATTTTTCTGAAGCTTTAGAAAAATACAGATTCTTTCAGGCCATGTGGCAAGGTGTTTAGTCTCAAAAGAAACATATGCTTGATGATCTCTTTAGTCTTGGGATCACAGAAGGCATATTCTGATTAGACTGGAAGATTATTCTCTTAGTTCTTGCTAGAAACACAGGGTCCTGGGAGAGAAGCTAAAAGGACCCAAAACTGTCATCCCAAGGGACTTGTGAAACATTAGAAAATTTCTCTCCACTCCAAAATGTGATTGGAGTGTATTTTTCGTATTTGAAATCTGTAGTAGCTTCATATTTTTCCTTTTGCTTCGGAATCCTGTAATGCAAATGTAACTGTGTGTGGTGATATGTTTAGACTTTATTTCTGACACTTGAAAATAGAGTTGTGGGTAAACTACTGAAATCTACACATGAGGTGTACGTGTAAATACTATCTGGTAGGAACAACTCCTTTGGGAAGAGGAAGGACTGTACAGAGCTATGTGAAAATAAGTTTGGAATAAACACCAGAGCAAGTAACAATGCAGCCGGATGGACAAAGTTCAGACGTGCATTTGCAACAAAAATCTCTGTGTAAATTATAATTAGAATATGCAGGCCAAATGCATGCAGAATAAAACTTTTTGCACTCCTTGTCGCTAAATAAAAATATTTCGTTTTCTTTCTATGCATCCACTTATGTTCTTTACCTTGCTTGCTTCATCTGTTATCTTGTAACTTTAGAGCTTGCAAGACCAAGATGTCATGTCACTGTGGAGCTCACCACAGGGCACCCGAAACTGTACCTTTTAAAAAAATAAATAATAATAGTTCTTCTGTTCACTGTTGTGAAATGACTGAAGTCTGAGGTCAAGAAATAATTAGAGAGTGGAGAGTGGAAGAGGGAGAAAAAAACAGGCCTGCTAATTCTGACCCCAAGCCTGGCTTCTTAGCATATGAAAGAAATTTAAACTTAGTTTTGGTTTTCTTTTTTTTTTTATTAAAATCCTTATTTATTTAAACAACAGTGAGAGTAATATGGGTAACATCTGAGTCCTATGTGAGTATCTACTTGTGATGAGCTGTAACTGTTGTGGGATCATGGCCTTATACTTATAATTCTGATTATTTCCTCCCATCCTGCTGCACATTCTGCCCTATGTGCACCTTGCAGCTCTGGCACCGAAGCAAATTTGCCTGAATCTTTTATATCCCTCCATTTGGAGGCACAGAGCCTCACTTCAGCCTCTTGCCACCTCTTCCCTGGCAGTAAATTTACGTAGATCAATGGTTTCAACTTCACGGTTTGTTAATTTCGCCTTAATGTTGTGCTCCCATAGTTGTAAGACTTCAGGACTTCTCTACTTAAAAACAGACAAACAAGAAAAACCCACCTATTCGAGCTCAAAATTTCAACACAAGGAGCAACCTTGATGCTTTGCTGGAAAAAGACAGGAAGAGCAAAAGACCTGATCCCAAATGTAAGCCTAGTGTTTACATTTTTTTCTTTACTGTTTGTTTATTTTAGTATTTAAAAAAAAGTAATGTTGATTTTAGACTGACTCCATTATAAAAAAAAGTAGTCCAGGACACAATTTTAAAAGCAATAAATAAAAAAATTAATTCCCATACCTGCAAGGAAGTGGGGGTTGAGAGGAGAACAGGGGAAAATAAAAACAATAAATGAAATTTTAGTACAACATGCATCTAAAACCGTAAGAATTAATATCTCATCGTGTAACCTCTCTCTTTGTAGATGTATTCCTCCCCCATTTTTCCTGTGGGTTTTTCTCAGAAAGGTTAAGTTGATGTTTTAGTTCAAAAAGAATTAGAAATTCTTGTTGAGATTGGACCTAAAAGTATTATAAAGTTGTCCTCCCCCCCTCCCCAAATCAGAAAGAGAGGTGATAACTTTTTACATGTCTTTATAAGGGTATTATAATCTCTCACTACTTATTGAGGTAACTGCTTTCTGGAATATTTGTTTCCTTTAACTTTAAAATAAGATGTGATGAAAACCTATTGACATTTTCTGTTTTGACGGGTGAGAGTGTGTGTTTTGAGAGAACTTTTAAGGCTTGACCTTCAGTTTTGTAATCTATGTAGAAAATAAATTAGGTCCCAGTCTCTTATTTTCTTTTTGTGAAGGTAAACTGTAAATTCTACCTACAGCATGTTTGTTGGTTTTGAAATACTTACACCAATGCTAGCCTTGAACTCCTATATGTTTTGGTGTCAATACCATAAAAGGAAAACTTGGTGTTGTAATTAGTTGTGATAAATAGCTTAAAATAGTATTTTACAAAACTTCTCTACAAACTCTTTTCCAACCATTCTTTAATCATTCCCCACTCCTCTTCCCCCCCTTTCTGGGGAAGGGAGTGTTATTCCGTCGTTACCACAGAAGCCACTGGAGTTGATCTGCCTGTGTCAACCAACACCTCGCTGTTTCCTAAACCTCACCTTTAAGTAATTACTGGAATTATTTGTTGTACCACACCCACTTCAAAATAGATGTGAATTTTACACCTGAAGGATACTTTCCTCTGCTTACTGGCTTCTATCTAACTGACTTTGAGAATATCTTTTTTTTTTAGTCTTGCATGAGGTACCACTAGAATGCTATCTTGGCATATTCCTAAGAAACAACGAATGTTCTGCAGAAGCAATTGTCTAGAGATTTATAACTCCCCCTTATCTATGCTAAACTTTAAATAAAGATAGCTATTATTTCTGAAAAACTTCTCCCTACTCACTCCTGTCATTTTGGCTTACATTTTACCCCTTAACACAGTAGAAGGGAGAGTACCTAATGAAAATGGATTTTTGTAAAACCTGTAAGGTAGCTTTTGAGAATGTGATGAAAGTTATGGAGACAGGCCTCCTTAATGTAGGATATATAGCTAAGAGATGTGTTTATTGGTACAGCTGCTGTTATGTGTCCAACAAACAGATGACGTTTGCTAATAAATCAAGTGGTAAATCTGGCACAATTTTTTTTGTGAGTCTCCTATGATTATATTAGCAGCCTGACAGGGAAACTTGTCCACTTGGGTGAAACCTTAAGTGTCCTCTATGCTGTAGTGGAAAAGCAGTTCTGAAGTATGGTCTTGGAACCTTAGGAAAAGTTAAGTTGGAAGTGACTTCTGGAGCTACCAACTACACAAGCTCCTTCTCAAAGAAAGGCTAGTTTTAAAGGTAGATCAGTGTCTTTCAGTCGTCCTGCAAGTCTACAAGGGTGGAGAATCCACAGCTCTGGACACTTCAGTGCTTAACTGTTTTCATTATTTAGATGCATTTTTCTTTATAGCCAACAATTTCTCTTGCTGCTAGTCATGTCTTTCACCTTGACCATTTGTTCTGCTTGTCTGAGCAGAGTCTTGCCATCTCTAGATCTCCCCCCTTAGTCTGCAACTAGTTTATCCTGCTTCACGTTGTGTGGTCCAACCCCTAACTTAGTGACCCATCACTGCGCTCTCCCATTTGCCAATATTTCTCCTGTGGGCAAGCCAAAAGCCAGCAAATTATATTTCAGGTGCAGCCTCACCAGTGCCAGGTGGAGAGGAATAACCCATTGGTCTATTGGCAGTGCTTTTTGTTTGCAGCACAATAAGCACGTACCTATGATTGCAGCAAGGGCTCACTACTGACTCTTGTTCAGCTTATTTTATAACAGGACCCTTGGATTCTCTTTGGCTACAGGTCAGTCTGTACCTGGACTTTACTTTGCAATGCGCAAAGTTGCTCTTTGGCAGGTGCAGGGTTTTTCATGTGTCTCTGAATCTCATTACATTGCTGTTGGCCTGATGCTCCAGTGTACTTGGGCCCCTTTAAGCAGCAATTTTGGTCTCCTCCAGTGTTTCAACAGCCGCCCCACACTGAATTTGACAAGTGTGTCTTCTGCCTTGTCTAATTGTACGATAAAACCACTTCTAACTCCAGTACCATCTCCAGGAAGTGCCACTTGTAAGCAGCTGCTAATCCAAACTGCTGGCTGTTTGTGCAAATAATTCCCACTATTTCCCAGATGCAATTAAACTCGAACAGTGTGCTTGTTTCTGTGGATTGTCATGCCATCAAGTCATACTTCTGAAAAGTCTACTTTTGCTATAGTCATTACACTGAACAACCCTGTTTAGATACTCTCTAATCCCTGGTATTTTTTTTAGTGTACTTCTTCACATGTGGTCTTTTACATAAGGTCCATAGTGTGTGTGTGTGTGTGTTTTGGGTGGTGTTTTTTTCAAAAAAACAAAACAAAACAAAAAAAACCCCAAACTAAAAAGACACACAAAATCCAAAAAAACCTGAAGGAAACCCCAAACCAAACCACTCCACCATATCTTACAACTTTGTCAGTCTTTGCATTGTCTGCACATTGTGCAAATTTCTTTATTTTCTTCTTATATCTTACTGCTATTTGGAAGATTGCTATAACATCCTAGAAAAATATTGTTTTATCAATTAAAATTAATGCATTGTTTAATTTTAAGGATTTAATGTTCTGTGTTAACCTTCTTTGGCTTAATTCAGTTCATTCCCAATTATACGCATTAAAAAAAAACTTGTCGGCGTATTGTGTGAAGAGATGACAACTAAAAGCAAGTAAACCTGGTCATAGTAATTTACAAATATTTGAAGAGCTTCATACGAAGGTAGTAAAACCTTGAGTTGTAAGTAAAGAAATTGCATATGAACAAAAGAGGAAAGATAAGCATAGGAAAAAAAGGAGGAAGAAAAGATGGAAGAACAAAATAGTCTCTAAATATTGGTTTTCATTATGGTTTTGGCTTCATTCATTTTCACAGAAACAAAGGGAACAAAAAATCCCCTTCTCAAAGGTCACTAAGGAAAATATCAGATTGAAGTCATGGGAAACAGGAAACTTGGGGGATGTTATAGTATTTTGATATCAGTCTATGAATATCAAAGCAAAAGTATTTATAATCTGTTTAGTTATTCATGAGAAATGCAGTAACTTTGACAGTATCAAGAGTTATGAGGAACACTTCCCTGTGTTTTTATAGCAAAACAGCAAAACTGTGGTCCATTCTTCTGCCATGTGGCCATTGCATGGGGCATAGATTTATTCCATGAGATAATTCAATTTGCCTGTGTCTCAGGGCTCTTTTGTTTGTGGGTTTTTTTTGTTTGTTTGGGGTTTTTTCTGGGCGTGAGGTAGCAGGGTGCAGCTGGATGGGGATTGTTTGTGTGTTTTGGTGGGGGGGGGGTGAGTTTTTTGAGCTGTCTAAAGGGACCTTGACAGTCTTGAGAGGTGGGCCCGTGCAAACCTCCATATCTGAGGATTATTTATGGTATAAATAGAATGCCAGTGCAATGCTCTCGGTGCTGGCAAGAGCTGCCGCTGAAGTACTTCACATGATCTGAAGACAGGAAGCACTGCCCACGCACACAGGGCAAGAAGGTTAGATGCAACTATTTAGTCAATGAAAAAACAGTCTATCCTCAGAAAAATGTATGAGAATTACTTCATCTGCAAGCTGTAAACAAACTTATCCTAGCAACAGGAATTCATTAAGAATTGTATTGACGTAAACACTGTAACAATTGGGCTTAAAAATGGTGTGCCCCATGAAAGTTTGGGAAGCAGTTTGTTCAGAGTGCTAAGTAGTACACTAGTGCAGTGATGTATCTCCAGAAAAGCTGTTGAAAGAAAAATGGGTCTTTTCCTTGAAATTTCAAAGAACCTTAAACTGGCATTAATTGTTAATCATACACAGAGTCAGTTTAAGTCAACTAGAAAATGCATAAATTTTTGGTAGCCTTCTCTGTAGCAATTTATAGAACTTTTTCTGAGTGCAGCCCTTTATTTCTTAAATTACACTCATGACAGCAGCAGAGATGAGTAAAGTTTAAAAAAAAAGTTCAAAAGACTGAAACCCCTTAATGGAGCAAATATGCGTAGGGGTATTTATTAACTGTTCCCCACTGCTTGTAGTATATAGATCCATCTTGTACTTCTTTCATTATCTTCTTTCCTACAATTATATGACTTTCTGAAATTATTGTTTTTGTGGGAATTATGCTTATGGTAAATGTGTTAACCTAGCCTCTCCAGACTTTATTTGTTAGGTTAGGCATCCTGTATAGCCAACCCTCTGCAATTAAAATATTTGTTCAAGGTGTTTATGTTATGGTGCAGGATGGTGGTTTTTTTTAATAGGCTTTCCCAAAAACAGCTTTAAGTACAGTTCTGCAATCTCTTTAGTTATATACACCAAGGTGACTCTGCAGAGGGCTGTCCCCTCTTCTCTTTTGACAAAAAGAGATTTTGTTACAAACAAATCTGAAGTAGACTCCTGAAGAATACTAACAGTGGTACTTTTTTCCCCTGGAGAGGTGGTGAGATCTCTGCTGTTTTTCTACTGATTAGAAGAACTGACTCCATGCAGAAGCTTGTATATCACCAGAGAAAAAGTGATAGATGCCAGCCATCATCATCATCAATATTTTATTGAAATACAGAATCCAGGGAAACTCCATGTAGAATGCAAGTTGTCTACATGATCTGTACTTTAGCATGGAAAAGTAAGGAAGATTATCAGAGATCTTGTAAGTTTTCTAGAGATTGAGCCCTGATGCGAGAAGATTCAGATCTTAGTTGTGTTAAATGCCACTGAATTATGATTCTGCTCAGATTTGTTTCTGACAGCTAGAGTGTCTGTTTACAGCTTGTACATTAAATGTACTTTCCAATAACTAAAGTGCTTTGTTTCTTTCGCTGAAGCATTCATTGGTTTGATGATGTGCAGGTACTGCTGAACATTGGTTACAGTTCTCCAACGCAATACCAGTAAATCAAATCTGTGTTTGCAGAACGACAGCATTTTATGAAATTTAATTTCCTTTAACAAAGGACAGTTTTCACCTACAAAATGCTACAATTTAATGTGATTAAGGAATAGCTCTATAGAGGACTTGTGTCTGTTATTGACTAGTAAGAACTATCAAATAGTAAAAGCATAACTGCAACTTTGGGTATCTAACAGTAGCAAAGGGGTCTGTATGTAATTTATTTACATGTATGACAATCTTTTGCTGTCTGGCCTCACTTTTCTACAAGGTAATCTTTAAAGTAGATGAAAACGAGTTAGCAGTAATTTAATACAAACAATACACAAGCCAGTAGGTAAAACAGCATTTCAACTGTTTAGTAGATCAGTAAAAGAATGTCTTAAGTTATAAGATCTACCAGGGTGCAATTACTTCATACAAAGAGCAGAACCAATGTACTTGGAGAAGTTTAGTACACCTGACACATGGGTTTTGTTCTTATAGCTCTGAAAAGCTGTCTTAAGTACTCCAAATTTCTATATCAAATTAGGAAAGGAACAAGGTTAATTTAGAGAAATAGCTTGTATCTTCTGAGTTTCTCTAAAGTGAAGGTAAAGGCTTTTGAATGAATGAAGCAAGCATATATTTAAAATTGTATTGGAATTGAAATTGAAATGATAGTTTAGTGTTACTGCTTTCAATCTGTGGATAAAATTATTGCCAACAATAAAATGCTTTGATTCTGCGTGCTCAATACACAAAGCTTGCATTTCAAAACTTGTATAGACATGTACAGATCACCTCACCAAGCCAACACAAAATCAGCTCTCCCTAGATAATTCATGGTACCGTTTTTAACCTGTTCTGAAAGCTTCCCAGGAAAGCTGGAAAACTGTAGTCTCCCTCTTTACTGGTAGACACATGTCAGATATTGTAAAATATTTCTTGCTGCAATTTAAACTCATTGCTTGTTATACTATCTGCTATAAAGATGGGGAACATCTCTGTTATTGCTTTTAAATATTGTCATTCTCTTCCCTCACTGCTCTTCCTTCACCTTCTGCCCTTTGAGTTAAGCAACTGCAAATTCTTTTCATTTCTCTTGAAATAAAATCCTCAAAATTCTACCCTAGATAAGGTCACACCTGCTATTCAGGTTATGCTCATGTTTGAACTTTCTAGGATGATGTTTATTCTTTTGGTTTGTCTTAAGTAGCTCAGATTCTTGAGTGTTGTATCCCTGTTGGGACAGTTTCAGAAGAAGGTGTGGTAAGCACACAGACCACTTTGTGACTTACTGGCTAGGGCACTTGCATGGAGTTGGGAAATGCAGGTTGCATTTGAAGGGAAAGGAGCTGAATTTGTCTTCCACACCCCGGATGAATGCTGGAATTTGTACAGAAGAAGGTTAACAAGAAAGCTATAAAAGTGGCAAGACAAATGGAGTCACTTGAAGGATTTGGTGGAAGGAACCTCTATTTTCTGGTCCACTTTTGCATTTTGAAAGAACTAACTGGAGAAATTTTTAACCTTGACATCAATTGAACATCCATGAATATGTACAGAAGTGAATCTAGAGGTATGTAAGGAACTGTATTCTGCTGATTCCTTTAGAGTTCTCTTGATTCAGATACTTGCTAAGGCTTGGGAGTGGTACTTTTAATTTGTGTATCTAAAATGTATCAAAGTTCCATTTTTAACTTGCTGGTTTTGCATTGGTTTTGGATCTAGACATAAATTTTTGCTTTGTTTTGCTTTTTATCTGTAAATCAGATAAGGGAAGTGCTGGATGATTTAATAAAGGTTGGTATGCTTCCCTAGTCCAGTAATGGGGTCATATGACCATCCTTCTTACTGCTCCACTAAAATGGTTGGTTGAATACTGCCACATCTCTTCACCCTTTGTCACGTTCATTGCCACAACAATTCCAGATATGTCTGGTTTTCAGCAGATGTCTCAATTTGCTCCTGTGTTTTTTGTCTACTATTTTAAGTGACCACACATATTCTCAAAGGGGTTTTTTACTCATCAATCTTAATAATAATCACTATAAACATCACCATTCTTTGTCAGAGAGCTTGTAGGAAACTATTTTTAATGTTATTGGGTTAACATATTACAGAGCTTCTTCATTAGATCTGTGCTGCAACTGTACAGGGGAAATTAGTGATTGCCAGTGGGGCAGATGTGCATCTGATTTTCATGCAGTTTATCATTTAGGACTAAGAAACATTTAAATATATATATTTTTTTTTTAATTTAGGTAAGGACTGCCATGCTTGACTTTGGGTTTCTGTTTCTCAGGATAAATGGTTAGAATAATTAAAAGAGCTAGCCATGCTACTTTGTCACACTCACATAGACTGAATAAGCAATTTTCTCATTTACCTTTTGTGACTCTTCTTTTAAACATATACATATATATATAAAGTATATATATGTACACTTATATGCATACACTTTCCCTGTAAAGCATACTGCACTTTTCAGCCTATTTGTCAAAGCTTTAGCTTATAGGAAATATTTGAATCCTCATCACTGTATATAGGTACACATATTTACTCCCTGTCTCTTAATCTAATAATCTAAAAGCTTGTGGCAGTAATTGTAGAGTGGTTTCCTTGTCTGCAGCAGCATTCTTTGAAAAGGAAGATTCCCTGGTGAATTCATTATTACACAGAAGTCCCACCCCCATGAAACTGCTATAGACACATAACAGGATTACTGCTCAAGAGTTTGCTAGGATGCAAGTAAAATTGTTCCAGTCAGACAGAATCAAGCATCTTTGACTAAGGTAGGAGGATACTCTTTCTTATACACCTCATGACAAAACAAGGAAGTATATCTAGTTTATTTTCTGTAAATAAAATTTCTTTAGATATTGCAGTATCTGTTCAATTTATATGAAAAAAAAATGTGTTCTTTTAAACACTCTAAACCTGGCTTTGTAAAAATATCTTGTTAGGTTTAGTATATTCTCATTCAACCAACGAGTAGATGTGAAGATTACCTTACTGTTTGAATAAGAGATACTGTTCAAAAACATTTCAAAACGGTAAAAGGAAAGGCTTTTGTAGTTAATAGATTGAACTACTTATTATTTTGAATATGACATTTAGGATTTGTTTATTGCTTAACATTATTTCCTCATATCTTGTAATTTCATAGCAGTATGGAAATGATTATTTTAGTTTCAAAATATTGTTTGTTCTATGTTATATCTTGAAAAGGGATATATATTTTCTCTCTGAGTTAGTGTTTTGATAATAGTAATATGTTACACTTATAGAAAGGGTTTGATACAAATCTTCCAACTTTCTTAATTAGCTAATGTGTCAAATGTATTCATGTAATTCTAGAAAAACAAATTAGCCAGATCTAATAACCTAATGGCATAAAAGCACTCTCAAAATGTAGAGCTGCCTAATCGATGTGGTGACAAATGAAATGATATGTAACCTTCAAGGTTAGGAGTTAATTGAATGAACGGACAGTATTTTATTTTTTTTTTTAAACAGCTGCTTATATATTCCTAATGGAGAGCTTGGTTTTACTCTTTCTTAAAGTAATTGCACTTTCATCTTTAATTGAAATTCCCTGATTTTATCCAGCAAGTTGCTTTTAGGCAGGGCAAGGGTCTTTGACATTTATACTTTGGAGGTTCAAGTTGTCAATATGGTATACAAAGCACCTACTTACAGGTACAAGTGACTAGATATAATTTTAACCTACGCTTAACATGTTCCCCTACTCAAAAATTCTAAAACCTGAGTGAGTGAGTGCTGGAAAAAAATCTCAATTTATTAAATATAGTCCACGTTTCAGTTACTGTTTGCTCTCGTCATTGCTGTATGAGGAAATATAAGACCATTTAATTTTGTTGGAGAAGTAGATTTTTATTTACTTGTATAACCAGATACAGCATAAATTGCTTAATTGGAAGCTAGGTCAAGAAGACTATGTAATGAGATCTAGCCTCTCATAAGTTCTCTTACTAGCATTCAGACATCAGACATGTCATAACAACTGTTAATGTTCATGTGATCATCCATCTCTCCAAAAAATTATGAAAGCCAGCTGTTTTCCCTGCACTTCCGCCAGCTGCTCCATCTCTGGGGGACACAGTGCATGAACTTAACTTTTGAGTGCTAACCCTGCACACCCACTTGTTCTTGGTGGGAACCTGCATCTGTCAGTCAGTTCTGGCTCATGTCTTCTCATTGCTCCTCCAACAGCAACCATCCTCAAAATCTGGATTTAATGTCTTCTTAGACTGGGAAAAAGAGGGAAACAAAGACTCAGAAAAAATGCTGCTCAGCTGCAGAAGCATAAATGGAGTCATCAACTCATGTTCAAATGTCACAATCAGGACCCAGTGAAATACAAAAATAAAACAATGAGACAGAGCAAGCAACTACATGCTGCCAGTGGTTCAGCCACCTGTCTGTGTTACAACAAGCTGGACAGGAATTTGGCATGAGATAACAGCATCATTCTGTACTTTACCTCAGGAGCAGTTGATGAACTGAAGAAGCAGATGATGTCATGATCAGCAATAGGTATGCAGCTGTGCCCAAAACCTGGGATATAAATTAGTGCCACTGGACAGCTTGGTAGCCCTAGTTTCACCCTTCAAACTTAGAACCTTTTTTGGGTTGACCTAAACACATTGTGGTTCAGTGTGTACAGTGGCATACAAACATGCCAAATAGTCTGACAGACAGATTGGCTTTGCTGTCTCTGGTTTTTGGAGCTCAGTTATGCTAAATCCAGAAAACAATAGTTCATCGATATTGCTGCACCTACTGACAGTTTGGTATGCTATAGCTATTTGATAAAGCAAATTGTTTGTGTTATCATTTTAAATTTTAAACAGGAAATTAAATATTGATAAGGAACCAGAAACTGTTTCTCTCAACACCCAACTTAATTTTGGAACATCCCTCACAGCACAGGAGTTTTGAGTATGTTTTAGGGGTGTACAAATTTTAGATGAACAACTTGATACTACTATTGATGGATCTGACTCTCACCTCCTGGGCTCTTGAGCAGGGGCTTATTACGTTTCAGCTACTTTCAGGTTTCAGGGTGGCACTGTGCAATGCAGCAACAACAACAGCATTCTCCATTGGTACCTGATACCAACAAAGCTGCCACTGAGCATATAAAAACAAGTAGTTCTTTTGTTTCTTGATTTATGTACAGTTTGGACGTATTCAACACTGATAGGACTGCCTGCTAGCCTTAACATTTCACCGTACTTCAGTGCTTAACACATCTGTGAATTGAGCAGGTTCCTCCATTCACATTCCTGTACCTTGGAAAAAAAGCTTTGGGAAGGGTATCTTGGAACTGTGCAGGGAAATTAAGTCTGTCTCCTTGGAAACTTTAAAATTATCAACAACCTGTCCTTTGTTTTTCACACTTGAATGTTGTCCGTACCCAAAATGTGTGAAAAGTTCCACATTGTTTGCTTTATTCACTTAATTTTTTTTCTACTCTCCCTCCCTGAAACAAAACAGAAGACACACAAGTGTTTTGCACACTTTGGGCTAGAGGTGGCTTTCCAGAGTGAGGAACAGAAGGAGGAAGAAAAGAAACCGGGGGGGGGGTGAAGGTCCAAAGGAAGAGCCTTCTTCTGTCTAAAATGGGTATCTACAAATAGATATCCCACATACTTATAATTCTTTTTTTTTTTGTAGTTGGTAAACTACAAAGAAAAAGGAGCTCCTACATCTTTCTGTATCCCTCATTCTGGCCAAAGAGAAATCTCACTGTATAGTGAGAAGATAAGTTCCATATGTTAGAAATTCAAGAAGGTATGCAAAATGCAAACACATTGTCTAGGCAGAGAGGGAGGGAGAAATCATTCCACCCTTCCCGTGCCTGGCAAGGAAAGAACCTGTGTTACCACTTCTGTTTAGTGCAGAGTGAAATGTTAGCCTGCCTCTACTACCCAATCTGACTAGAAACTAGGGTAATACTTTTTTCAGCTCTCTGTTACTCTGGCTTTATGCCTTGACTTGGTGAAACAGCTTCATCTTGGACATAGGGATGTACCAAGGGTATCCTGTCTGACCAAAAGGACTGCTGCTCCAGAAGGGAAAAAAGTCATCTTCTGTAGAATATCAGAGACCTTTTAGCATCTAAAAGAGGAGTAGAAGCCCAGGTGTAAGTAACTGAATCTCAAGCTCCTTTATCCAGAGGTCTTCAGTAAACAAACACACTTGCTAGCACAGCTGCTTTGCTCATAAAGCTAGTGTGAGGTGACTCTGTGCACAAACCTTACTTTCTTATTTTAAATTTGGCTTGTGAAGTTTCCACAAATGCTAGTAGTGTAAACACGACTTACACACTCTCCATTCCCTCTATAATAGCTGTTGACAACAGAATAGCCTTGAATGCTGTCGAGGATATGGCTGTGTATAAGATTAAGAGTTGGTAGTTTGAAGCTACTAAATATATTGCTATAACTTGCTGGACATCATGCAGTTGCCAGCGGTGTTATTTGTGAGTTTTATCAAACACGCAGTTAATGGATTTTTAAGTTTGACAGAGCTGTAGTGCAGTATGGGCTTACTCCTGGCATTTCCTTATGCTGATGTTTCATTATTCAAGTCTTCCTTCAGAGTTCTTCTGCTGACTCAGCTTGGTTCTGGACTTTGATCAGGCTGAGTGAGTGATCCTTTGCACAGGTTGCTGTCAAATGTGATGAAGGCATTTCCCAGCTTTAGTTAGGAAATAGTCTGGTTAGACTGCGAGCTCTTGCTGCTTCTGTTTTTCCTCTCTCTCTTGCTGGGTGGGATTTGAATGCTCTACCCAGGTTACCACTCACAGGTCAGAGAGGCACTCAGATTATGCTAGGTATTTGTAAAGTAGGCTACTAACTAGCACTCTTCTACACTTCCATAGTGCCTTGGGCTGAGAAAGACATATGGTTATCAACTTCTTAAAAAAAATTACTACAAATAAAAAAATCCACAAGTCAAAAGCCAATTTCAGCCTTTGAGTAGGAGGGCAGCTGCACTGCTCCTGAATTAGGACATCTAGAGGGCGTGCAGTCATTGATCAAGATGCTTTAAATAAAACAGTTGGGAGAAACTTCTGTAGTTATTTTCTTAAATGTTATCTTATTCTGACAATTTGAGTTGTCTTTGTCAAGGATGGGAAAAAGATTGTGAGGAGAGTAGGAAGAATTATTTTGATTCTTGAAATAAATGAAGAAAAATAATATACCACTAATGTACTGGGTGCATATTTTCTTTTTTTTTTTTTATTCCCCTTGATGTCGAGACACAAATCTATTTGACACAACAGAGAAGTATTTTCTTTCTCATGCCAAACGTTGTCAAGTCGCTGAGACTTGACTCAGTTGCCGAGATCAGCTGCTTCGGAGCCGATGCAGCTCCGCCAGATTGACTGATCGCAAGGTACAGGTAGGTTTTTCGGGAGATTCCTTCGACAGGAAGACCCCGAGGCAGTGGAATATCCTGACTCCCGCTGACAGCTCTCCTGTGAGAGGCTGACGTGGCATGGGAGTTGCCAGGGCAACTGCGGTCACCACCCCTCCCTCAGTCCTTAAATCTTCGCCAGGAGGGCGGAGAGCGCGTACGCAAGTCAGGCAAACCACCTGTGGCTCTTGTAGTGGGACGCTGAAGTTTTGCCGGGTGCAGAAGCCTCACAAGGCGACCCTAGGAGCAGCAAGCAGGCAGGGTTCCTCTGAGGAAGAGGGAAGAACTAGAGACCAGGTGCTGCTGCGGTGGGTGTGGGAGGTTGTGCGGCAGGGCACAGGAGTTCTGCCCTCCTCGCTCGTGAGTCCAACGTCTCTGTTTGTAGTCTGTGACCGCTGTTTCTGTCATGGTCTCCACCAGGCAGAGAGCTTGCCCCAGAAAGGCTGTGGCGACCCAAACGGAGGGCCTGTTCCAAACTGTGGCTACGCAGGTCTCTGGCTGCAGGGAGTGCCAGAGCCTGCTGCTGCCGGGGGAGGGCGGCGGACATTCCACTTGCGTGAGGTGCCAGACGGTGGAAGATCTGCTCACCATGGTGGCTGAGCTGAAAGATGAGGTGGAGAGACTGAGGGTCATCAGGGACTGTGAGCGGGAGATCGACTGGTGGAGTAACTCCCTGGCGTATCAGAGGGAAAGGCGCCAGGGAGATACCCCACAATTGGGGGTGGACCCCCTGCCCTGTCAGGCAGAGGAGGGGGAACTGAGGGATGGGGAGGGTTGGGAGAGGGTCCCTGCTCAGCGTCGTGGGCAAACGCTCCCTCTGCCTGTCACGTGTCCCCAGGTCCCCCTGAGCAATAGGTTTGCAGCCTTGGACATTGAAGGGGAGGTAGGTGGGGAGGCGCGGGAAGGTTCTCCTGAGAGATTTCCAAGGGCGAGGCAGTCGACTCTGCGCATTCAGACTGCCTCTGCCAGGACAGAAAGAAGGGTGCTTGTGGTAGGTGACTCCATTCTCAGAGGAACGGAGGGGCCCATTTGCAGACCGGACCCGAGCCGTAGGGAAGTGTGCTGCCTCCCTGGGGCCCGGGCCAGGGATAGAACTAGAAAACTCCCGGAGCTGGTTCACCCCACTGATTACTACCCACTACTCATAGTTCAGGTGGGCAGTGACGAAATAGCTCAAAGGAGCCTGCGAACTATGAAAAGAGATTTCAGGGGTTTAGGACAAATAGTTGAAGGAGCGGGTGCGCAAGTGGTGTTCTGTTCTATACCTTCTGGGGAGGTGCAGGACATGGGGTGGGCTAGGAAAAGACTAGTCATGAATAATTGGCTGAGGGGCTGGTGTCGAGACAGGAACTTTGGGTTCTTTGGCCATGGGGCGGTTTACTCAGCCCCTGGCCTGTTGTCGAGGGATGGAACTCATCTGTCTCGTAGGGGGAAACGCATCCTAGCGCAGGATCTAGCAGGGCTCATTGAGAGAGCTTTAAACTTAGATTTGAAGGGGGATGGGGCTGTAACGGGGCTTGCAACAGTGGGGCATCACTCTAGTGTTGATAAGGACCGGGGGTCCTCCCACCATCCTAGGGTGAAACTGGCGTGCTCCGCTCGCTCCCTGAAATGCCTCTACACAAATGCATGCAGCATGGGGAATAAGCAGGAGGAGTTAGAAATCCTGGCTATACCCTTCTCAGGAAAGACAGGCCAGCAAGGCGAGGGGAGGGAGTTGCTCTTTATGTGAAAGAACCACTTCAATGTATTGAGTAGTGTCCAGGGGTGGGTGACGAGCGAGTTGAGAGTTTGTGGGTGAGAATTAAGGGACAGGCTGGCATGGGTGATACTGTCGTGGGTGTCTATTACAGGCCACCGGATCAGGACGAGGAAGTCGACGAGGCCTTCTACAGGCAGCTGATAGCAGCCTCGCAGTCACAGGCCCTGGTTATTGTGGGGGATTTTAACTCCCCTGATATTTGCTGGAAGGCCTACTCAGCCAGCCATCCGCAGTCCAGGAGGTTTCTCCAGTGCATTGATGATAACTTCCTGATGCAAATGCTGGATGAGCCGACTAGGAGAGGAGCACTGCTAGACCTTATTCTCACGAATAAGGAGGGTCTGGTTGAAGAGGTGAAGGTTGAGGGCAGCCTTGGTTGCAGTGACCACAAGGTGGTGGAGTTCAGGATCTTATGTGGCTGTAATAGAATCCTGAGCAGAATAGCAACCCTGGACTTCAGTAGGGCCAACTTCAGCCTTTTCAAGCAGTTGCTAGGGAAAATCCCGTGGGACAGGGTACTTGAAGGTAAAGGGGCCCAAGATAGTTGGTTAGCGTTCAAGGAGTGCATCTTCCAAGCTCAAGTTCGGTGCATCCCAATGGGTAGGAAGTCAAGGAAGGGTGCCAGGAGGCCTGCATGGTTAAACAGGGATCTGCTGGGCAAACTCAAGTGCAAGAGGAGGGTCTACAGATGATGGAAGGAGGGGGTGGCCACTTGGGAAGAATATAAGAATGTTGTCAGAGAGTGTAGGGAGGCAACTAGGAAAGCTAAGGCCTCCTTAGAATTAAACTTTGCTAGAGGGGTCAAGGATAATAGAAAGGGCTTCTTCAAATACATTGCAGATAAGGCTAACACCAGAGGCAATGTAGGCCCACTGATGAATGAGGTGGGTGCTCTGGTGACAGAAGATACAGAGAAGGCAGAGTTACTGAATGCCTTCTTTGTCTCTGTCTATACTGCTGGAGGCTTTCCTGAAGAGTCCCGTACCCCTGAAGCCCCAGAGGAAGTCAGGACAAAGGAGGAGCTTGCTCTGGTAGATGAAGACTGGGTTAAGGAGTGGTTAAGTAATCTGGACACCCATAAATCCATGGGTCCTGATGGGATGCACCTGCGGGTGCTGAGGGAGATGGCAGAAGTCACTGCTAGACCACTCTCCCTCATCTTTGGCAAGTCGTGGGAAGCAGGGGAGGTGCCTGAGGACTGGAGGAAAGCAAATATCACTCCAGTCTTCAAAAAGGGCAAGAAGGAGGACCCGGGTAACTATAGACCGGTCAGCCTCATCTCCATCCCTGGAAAGGTGATGGAACAACTTATTCTCGATGCTCTCTCTAGGCATATCAGGGATAAGAAGGTCATTAGAGGCCGTCAACATGGCTTCACCAAGGGGAAGTCATGCTTGACCAACCTGGTAGTCTTTTATGAGGATATTACCAGGTGGATAGATGATGGCAAAGCAGTAGATGTGGTCTATCTCGATTTTAGAAAAGCATTTGACACTGTCTCCCACAGTATCCTTGCGGCTAAACTGAGGAAGTGTGATCTGGATGATCGGGTAGTGAGATGGATTGTGA
>WKFP01014816.1:689345-732589 GCA_011057875.1 Pterocles orientalis
TTCTCCTCCCCCTCTACTCTGCCCTGGTGAGACCGCATCTGGAATATTGTGTCCAGTTCTGGGCCCCTCAGTTCAAGAAGGACAGGGAACTGCTGGAGAGAGTCCAGCGCAGAGCCACGAAGATGATGAAGGGACTGGAGCATCTCCCTTATGAGGAAAGGCTGAGGGAGCTGGGTCTCTTTAGCTTGGAAAAGAGGAGACTGAGGGGTGACCTAATGAATGTTTATAAATATGTGAAGGGTGAGTGTCAGGAGGATGGAGCCAGGCTCTTCTCTGTGACATCCAGTGATAGGACAAGGGGCAACGGGTTCAAGATGGAGCACAGGAGGTTCCACTTGAATATGAGAAAAAACTTCTTTACAGTGAGGGTGACAGAGCACTGGAACAGGCTGCCCAGAGAGGTTGTGGAGTCTCCTTCTCTGGAGACATTCAAAGCCCACCTGGATGCGTTCCTGTGTGATCTGATCTAGGTGTTCCTGCTCCGGCAGGGGGATTGGACTAGATGATCTTTCGAGGTCCCTTCCAATCCCTAACATTCTGTGATTCTGTGAAGTAAATCTCTGTCGGTGTCTAGTGTTTGCAGAAAAGAAGTTCCTGTAAGAAGCATCCAATCAGCCTACTTATGTCACTTAGTACTCTGTGTTTTAGCTTTCTCTGACTATAGATTAGTTTCTGTATTCTAATTCCTGCCATTAATATTCACCTGCCATAAGCTTGCTTTGCTATGCAATATTTATCAAGTTTAAAAACTGTTATAACAAGTTTTAACTAGGAAACAGGCAAAAAATACTGTGCTTTTAACTTAAACAGCTCATGCACTGTAGAAATGTGAAAAATGCTACTGAAAATAAGGCAACTTTACAGATACCAGTGTAATGCTGCTTGCTTGCTTTTTCATGTGTCTGTATAGCCAGCTGCTTCTTTAAATGTTAGTAACATAAATGGTTTTTTGTAGACTTGAATTTGGAACATTGGAAAAAAGCCTCATAGTATACTGAAGACAATCTTTGCTCCCAGAAGCAGAGTCAAGAACTTACAGTTAAAGGAGTTCTTATTGATATTTCTGTAGTTTGTTGAGTAGGAGGTGCTCTTACAGATGTGTCTATAGTTTCTTGTGTAGAATACAATCAGATCCTCTAACTGATGAATGCAAATCTATTAGTCTACGCTATTATTTGCTAAATAGCATTCACAGTTTTGATAATATACCTGAAATTATAACAAAAAGAGATTCTGAAAACTTTTATTTTCATGAAGGGCATTTGGATTGGGTAAAGGATCAGAGTTACACACAATCCTTTTGGTGAATACGAGTTTTTCCAAGGACATTGCATGAGGCCAGTCACTAATTTGAGATAACCCATGAAAATTGTCTGTTCAACATGTTTTGGAGCTTGTTTAAACTCAGAACTCAATATGGCAATCATGAAAACACAAGGAAACAAGCCTGGGACTTTCACTCCTGCAAATTTCATAAAACTGCTGTGTGAAAGGAGACCATCACCTTCTGAAAACAAGGTAGAAGCCTAGGCATAGTCAGTTAAGTGAAAGTTTAAGAGAAGCAAATTGCTGGCTGCACGAATGTGATTTAAAAGTGATCTATTTATTTGAGTATACAACTAAAAGTGACCAGGATTAATCCTGCAGGCTTACTGCATCAAATATCCATTATATATTAAGTTAAGAACAAGCTGGTTGTGTGAATGCATGATAGTAGTTCTTCAGAAGAGTAATTTGAATAAATATTTAATCATACTTAGAGGAGGGATATGGCTATATATATGAATACACACACACCTGTAGACACACAAAAATATGTAACCTGCAGATACCTGGCTAGAGTTCAAGATCTTGTGTTAACTATCTGGGGAAAGGGATATTTAAACATTTGAGAAAGGAATTCGTTCAGGAGGAGCCGTCAGAGCTGTGTTTAAGGTATAACTGGTGACCATATAATGTCACCCTTCCTAAAGAATAGCCTACTGATTGAAGCAGGAAAGTAAGGGATAAGTTTATGTCAGGCAGAAAGTACTAAATATCTAAACAGTTATAGCTCTTAGTACACCTCAGTACTTACATTTTTTTCACAAGTTACATAGCTGTTCATTCTATAGATCAAGGACACTATTGAAGGTTTAACCCCAACCTATATATTCTTAGTGTTCACATCTCCATCAAAAAGGAAGGTGTCTGAGCTGAGGGAACTGTGGGAAGCTGGACCAGCAACAGCACTAATTTTAATATATTCACTTTGAAAAATACTTTTGTCATTCACAATATCTGGCATTTGGGATTTGAGGAAAGATATGTGATTTGGAAAAAGTGAATAAAGTTTTCTGGTCATTAGTTAAACTTTAAGCTTATATAGGAATATCTTAGAGCTGATGTAATGCAGGAGTTGAGGGAAAATATAAATTGCTGGAGGATATTGTCATAGACTTACCCACACTTGTGGTTTAGGGATATATCTAATGTTGACTTTGTAAAGCCAGTTGGTTTCTATGAGTCACTTTTAAGGCACTTCATAATCATATGAAAGTGAATTCAAATTTTATTGACTGATTTCTCTGCTTTCTTTAGCAAATAAGTTATTTATTATTACAGATGGTGATATAATATGTAGCTCCAAAACATCTAATTTTGAAATGATGAAATTAGAAAGGTTGGATTTCTATGTATTTGATAGTCAAATACCCTCCAAATGAAGTAGGACATAATGATGATATACAGTCACATCTTCAAACCAGTCAAGGAATTAAAAGGCTTATGCTATTTCATTTACAAAGATGCAAGTATGTTTTATGCAGAAACTCACATTATTATACTTCTGCCATGAAACATCTGTTTTAAAGGCATATGAAGCTTCTCTAAATACAGTGTTTAATGCTTCAGCTGTTTAAAATCTGAAACTTTTAAAGATTTAGATACATACTCACAGAGCACAGCTGAAAGCAAACTGGTGATGCCTTGAAATTAAAGGCTTTTTGCTTCCCCTCTGTCCTACAGTCCACCGTGTGAATCATTCACTTTCTAAGCATTAACCTAAGTGGTTTTTTTTTACAATATATCCGCTTATGATGTTTTTATTTGTTTCAACAGTGACAACACACTTTGGTTTCCTTGAAACACTGCCATAACTAATGTTAATGCTAGAATTAAAATGGGAGGAGGGACTCTGCACCTGGGTTGCACCCTGTGTGTTTCACTGGCTGAACCTATTTTATTTCCAAGGTATATCTATAATTCTTTCTATAACACCCACACTTATCACAGGGGTGACTGTGATATGTACAAGGGGTATAAGGGACCAAACTCTTGCTTTCTCTTGTCAGCTCTGTAAGATGTCAGACAGCAGGATGTTTCTGTCTCTGCTCATAACTGGCAGCCTCAAAATTCTGAAATTCTAAACTTTTTTCTCCACTGGACAGCTTAATAACCCTGTAGCCTCAATGGTGAGGAGGGCTTGTCTGGTTCAGCACTAGAGAGAAAATTCTTTGCTTTTCAAAGCATTGCACCTTAGTGTGCAGTGTTTAATAGTGTTCTGGATGCAGAAGGGTTAAGCAGCGAGCCTGGGAAGATAGTAAGTGTTGGTTTCAATGCTGTTTCCAATTAGGTTTGATAAAGGATTGTATACAAGGGCAACAGGGAGCTGCTTTAAAAGAAAGAACAGATGGTGAAGATGACAGATTTATGCTCCAGGTGATTGGTAGAAAAAGCTAGAGGAAAGAACTCAGGAGAAAGCAAAGAGTTTTAAACAATGTTCCATGTGTACTTTTGCTGTTCATTTTTACGCGTGGGCTGTATTATTCTATGGAACATCTGACATGCTGTAGTTCTGAACATACCTGCACCCATCCTGGGAGAGAAGGCTGCAGCTGACCTGTGACTTAAACATTAGCATATGTTATATACCAAAATAAGGAATGCATTTCTTACCGTGTTAGTGCTTTTTTTATTTGTATGGAACTTCGAGACCAAGTTGAAAATACAAGAAAATATTTTTAGAGACTTTTTTGTCTTCAGTTTTAATTTTTCTCCTTAGATTCCCCCAAAAAGCATGGAACCAATTGTACCAAAAGTATTTTAAATGTATTTTCCAAAGCTGATAAGAATTACTTACTAAGGTGAGAGCCGACTTCTCCCTGCCCCTGGATCTGAGGATTCCCACCTTCTGCTCCTGGTGTGCTGAAAGTTGTTCCTACCATCTATATCTGCTATGATAAAAGCCATTCAGCAGAGCAGGACTGGATAGATACAAGATGACTGGGTGGGGTGGGTGGCTGTGCTGTGATGATGTAATCAGCAATGAGATAAAGGCTGTGGGTTAAACATTGTTCACACAGTTCTGTCTTTTTACTGTACACTTACAGTTGTGTCCTCATGACATGTCCTTCGTATTATGTGTTTCTCACCATCTGAGCAATCTCGTGCTGCTTTGCCCTATTGCAGGATTAGGGCTCTAGTGTTGCTGCACTTTGGGACATGTCGTAAAAGGTAGCCAGACTTGACTGCAGCCTCCAGCCTCTGCAGTCACACTACAACTCCCATGGTTCCTCTCTAACCATCCCATTAGTCATCTCTTTTGTGAAAGTCCACACACCATTTTCAATGGGATAAGGAAATAATTTTAATTTTGTGACTGTAAATGCACTGATTGAGATGTATTTGATAGCATACTACTCTCTGGCATCAGCTCTGCAAACTGAAATCCTGCAAGAGAATTCCACACCATTTTTGGCAGTATTGTGGACTATTAATCCAACATTGAGACCAATTATATAGATCACTCATTTTGAATTTTTTTTTTTAATATTCTTTGGAGTCCTTTTTTTCTGAGCTCATGAGACAAATAGGAAGTTGCTGTGCCACATTGCTGAAGTGACCAGCAGCAGCTTCAAAAATTCAGGATAACAAAATGTCCTTTGCTGAAAGTCTGCACAGAGCTCACCTCAGAATTGTAGAGCAATGTGAAATCTTCCCAAGAAATTCAAAAGCATGTGTCTCTCAGTGTATGAAGGGTCAGTCAATCTGATGGCAATGTCAAAAATTTCAGGCCAAACAGCTCCTGAGGCAGTAGATATGATATGTGACTTACTTTTAAGATAGTACTGCCATTACATGACTTATCAGTCCTCAATCTAGTTTTAGTAACCTATGCTAATTTTAACAGAGGAAAAACCAAAACATTAAAACTTCTGAAATACGAATAGTACTGTGAATCCTTCTTGTTTAGGATGACAGCAGTGTCTTCCAGGACAACGTATTAAAGAAAAATAAGGAATTTATTCACTGCTTCCCATCAGCAGGTAGATATTTAGCCACTTTCTGTAACACAGGGCTTCAGCATGAATTACAGTTATTCTTGAAGACAAATGCCATAACCATTAATGTCCTCCCTTCCCCTTTCTTTCCCTCAGTTTTTTATTTCTGGGCGTGATGTCATATGGTATGGAATATTCCTTTGGCCAGTTTGGGTCAGCTGTCCCCTCCCGGCTTCTTGCAAACTCCCAGCCTACTCACTGGGTGAGGGCAGAGCAGGAGGGGAAAAAGAGAAAACCTCAATGCTGTGCAAGGACTGCTCAACAACAGCCAAAATGTTGGTGTGTTATCAACACAGTTTTAGTTATAAAACCAAAACACAGCATGGGATGCTATGAAGAAAATTAACTCCATCCCAGCGAGACATAGTACAGGGGCTTTGTTTGGATTTTTGTGTCTATTTTTCCTCTTTTCTTATTTCACTTTGGGAATACAAGTAGTTGGGATGCCATGGAGTAATGCTGTTCAGCAGAAGGGGTCACAGAAGCTGCTGGGTTTCCTAGTGTCAAATGGACAGGTAGTTCTCTGCTCCTTTGTATGCAGGAGGCAGTAGTGGGTATGATGGATGGCTAGCCCCTGATAGGGTAATAGTCTCATATTAGGCTGTGTGAAGCTGTGGTACTATACCAAATAAAGATAATCCATGCCAGAGAGTGAACTACTTAGGTGTGAATTCTATGTAAGTAAAGAAAATAACCACCATGAATTACTGTTTAGCAGTTTTCTCTTCATCCTTAGGATGTCACATAGCCATTTCCCAGTGGTACCTGGTAAATACATTGCCCAGTGGCAATGATGGCAATATTTTACTTTCCATGTGCTTTGTGATCTTTGATGTAGTAAATCATGTATATAACCCCTAGAAAGCTAAGTTCTGACTGTCTCTTGTGGGTTATTGTTATAGTGCATGTCAGTTTGTCTGCAACTCCTCGTTGGCAAGAATTTTGAGGAACGGAGAACAGGGACTGGATTTTGAACACTCAGGCAAACCCAGGTTAAAAGTTTATCACTAGTTCAACGTGATTTGAAGATAGAAGTCTCGAAGAGATGACGACAAGATACTTGAAAATTTGTTAAGACACATGGAAAGCTGATCAGAGTTCCACAATCTACTGATGTTTTGTAGGTTCTACTGATATTTTCTAGGTTTTAGGGAGGGTGTTACACTCTGTTTTGGAATAATTTAAGGAAAACTTCATACCATAACATACTCATTATATTTTGTGTACCTACACATCTGAATTTATATCCCTCACGAAATGTGTGAAGTTACAACAGTGAAATCAGAGAGCAATGGGTGAACTGCATTATTTGGGCCATTTGGAGTTGAATGCAATCAGACATTACTGTTGTAAGCAGAGTTCTTAAAGAGAATTTTATTAGTAATGCAATGCAAGTTCTATACTTGGGGAGAATTTCTTACAGCTGAAATCTAACAGTCAAAACATGCAGAGAAATACTATTTAGAGAGATTCTATGCCATGTCTTTCATGTATTACAAGATGTTAATTCCCAGCCTCACCTCATAATATTGATTTGCACTCTGCTCAAAGAAGATCTTGTAAATTTATGTTTGAGTAGATGCAGCAAAAATGTAGTGCCAACAGCGAACGTGATGATAAAGGGAAAAGGATGGGTAGGATGTACAACATGGTAGTAATTATTACTGTGAAGCTGGCCAATTTGAGAAAGAAGGAGAGCTGCAGTGAGTTACTGTAGAAGGAATGAAAGGAAAACAGGTAAGGACAGATGAGAGCACTTTATGAAGTTATTGCTTAGTTTTAGGCAGAGAACTTCCTAGTGTGCACAGAGAGAACATATTTCTATATAAATCCTAAAATCTAGCTGCTATTTTTACCACTTTTACCACGTGGAATCTGCTGTGGTAGTTTTCAGAGTATAATCTGGAAAAATAAATGAGAGGCATTCACTTAGCAGAAGACCACTTACTTATAATAAGTTCTAATAAATCAAAAGACAAATAGCTACCAGCTGACACATCCAGTGAAGTGGGTAGTCATGTCCACTTTGGGCTCTATGGGACAGCCTCTTGCATAGCAGGGAAGTCTTGGCCCTTAGTCAATTTTTCCTTTTCAGATTCAGCAGAAGCTCTCTTCATCTTTTTTTTCCTTTGCCTAAATTGGTCATATCTGCCCAAACCTCAGTCTGCAGTGTGTCTTGCGGCACAATCTTCTTAATGTGGGTGGATTGTTTGAACATTTTTAAGGTTAGATTCTCATCCTTGTTCAAATCATTGCTTTTGATTTGGCAATAAATTATATCCTGGTTATGACCCCATTCTTTAGCAGTTCTCTCCGATCTATTCTGGTTGTTCTGTTTCATTTCAGGAGCTTACTGAATCTGACTGTTCTTAGACTGTATGGAAATTTATCAGCAGTTAAGGTTACAAAGTCCAGTTGCAGAGTAATCTGAAGCCTAACGTTTGTTTTTAGGGCAGGTATCCCTCATAGTCTAGTCTTGGCTGTAGACCAACCTGTAAAGAGGCAGGTGGCATCCGACTATTATGATTCCCAAAGAGCAGAGTCTATGCTGGTAGGTAGATTAATCCAGTCCACAGGGATATAAAGAAGTATTGGATGACAGATGCAGGACGCACAAACATCAGTACCCATCAATTTCATATGCTATGAGCTTCTTCCACTTTCAGAAACAGAGTAGACCTGTTAATGGATATTAGAACTGTGTGATATCTGAACTGAGAATAATCTGGGTTGCACACACCTATGTCTTAATGTAAATTTAAAATAATTAAAATATATTTACATCAGTTTTCCCATGTGATTTCATTTATGCCTGTCTGTTGTGGTGGCAGTGCAGCTGAAGTCTTATGCAGTATACGTGGAGAATTAGTTTGAGCTATCTGCTGATCTCAACATAACTCATCATCACAACACTGTTGAGTGTAACGTCATACTGATGGTTTACTAGGTTCAGGATGTTTTTTTAATATCTTTTAGATTTTTTTGACTATATGTAGTAGATGTCTCCCTTTCTATTCCTGGATTCCATCTTTCTCGAGTTCCTCATCCTCCTTTATAAATTAGTCAATACCTAATTCATTTTGGAATAGTCCCATTATACTTTCTTAGCTTTTTCTAGCTGATATTTTTAGAACTCTCTGTTACTCACGCATTTGTCATGTAGCAAAGATACATGCTTAGCTCTACTTTTCTCTTAATATTTTCAGTCTCCTTTGCAATTTTTGCCTTTTTTTCTTTGAATTCCATTCAATTTGCTAACAATATTTTGACAACAATGAACTAAAATAATTCTGCTCTCCAGTATTTTGACTGTATGACTTTGAGAATAAGGTTTATCAAAAGTAAACTATGCAGGAACATGCTTAAAATCCAATAGGTTTGTTTCCACTTTTTCCATACTGACCGCGCAGGACTGTGACCATTCAGACTGAAGTGTATTTGTAGCAGCCAGAAAGTGCCTGTAGCTTAGTCATAGTAACGGGCCACCCACAAATCCTCAACAAAATTTTTCAGACTTCATCCACAGTTTTTGTTGTCTTGGGTCCAACAAATGAATGATCTGGATATTAACCACAGATGTACGTGCTACCTCATAGAGAGTGTGGACACTGCCCACATGTTGCGTGTACGTAAGTTTTTTGCCCTTACAAAGTCCAAATGGGGAGGGGAGACATAAATACACACAGGTATATATTAATAAGTTCACTTGTGAGTGAGTTCATCATCCAGCTTTTTTTGACTATGGGCTTTGGAAAGATTTACTAAAGCATATTTATGTGTGTTTCACTTTTTGTTAGCATACAGATAAATATTTGCTATAGCTTTATTTCACCTTTCATGAACTATAGTATATTAAACCACAAAACCACTTAAAGGGTGGATATTTAGCATTATGATGGTCTTGGAATAGATGTGTTTGGGGAGGAATGGGGAGAGAGTAGGTTCTGTATCTGCTTATTTGCTTTGTATGTTCCGTGCAACTGTGTATGCTTGTGTTAAAGTGCATAATATGTATTGTGCTTCCATTGTTGCAGGGGTTTTTTGACTAAACACTTTTTGAAAATTCTGTAGTGTTATCCATATTGAATGTTACCCAGTCGCATCATCTTTGTTGCATATATATGCCAAACTGGCAAATGATTACCATAAAAATTCATAAACCTCACTGCCAATGTATGATTGATATAACTGAATCACTCTAAATCAGAGCATCTTTTGCCATGCACAAAAGATCTTGTAAGAAGTATATTTATTATTTAAGAGTGTAAAGGAATGTTTTGGGGTTTTTTTCCCCAGTAATGGCAGGTAGTAGGCGCTAAGGGGGTATGCATTAGTGTGTGATGGTCATGCTCCTGGTGAGAAACCTCATAATCCTCTATGGAACTCCTGCTTACATACTTCCTTGTGCCTTAATGATATCTTCAGTAAAACTAAGCCAGCTGTACTACACCAAACTAGGTCTTGAATCATAGCCAAAAGCCTAGGCCCAAGTTTACACTCCGTATGATTAATAAGAAAAAAAAAAAGCAAAGCTGTGGGAATTTGATTATGTTATTGGGTATAATCCAACATAGCTCAACATACTCTATGGGCATCTGTTAAGTTTGTTGGGTGGTTACAGCACCCAGCCTTTAGGATGTGTGAATGTTGCAAACTCTGTACCAATATTCATTTTTGAGCTTGGAATAAATCGGGAATTCCAAAGCATGACTGTACTGGATTGGTAAAAAATGATGGTGAAGTGAAGTAGGTCTGGTATCTGTGGCTGCTAATTATGGCCTGACATGCTTAGGTTTTGTTTTTTCTCTCTTTCCCCCATCTAAGCTTGCAGCATAAAGAAAATGATAGAAAATGATGACTAGAAGAAACTATAATCTCAGACTCATCTGATAAATGACTGACCCTGTGCCTTATACTCTACATCGTGTTTCATTAATCCTTGGAAAGTCGGCAAAAAGCAAACCTACTGTCCCTGCCCCTTCATTGCCAATTAATCTTGAAGATTTGAGAAGCTTCCTTACTGTTCCCATACTGTTCCCTTGTTCTGAGTTTACGCTGACTCAGCTTCTCCCTTTTAGTCAGGGTGCAAAAGTCAAGTCACTGATAAAGATTTAAGATCTTCATTTATTCTGGACTCACATGGCTTGCATATGCAGGTTGGACAGCAAGAATAGATAACCTACACAGGGTACGGGGTCCTTTTACAACCTGCTCTGACCCTCTTGATAAGTGGGAGAGCTTAAAAGGTTCTTTGAGATGGATAAAGGAAGCAAGTTGAGAAATATTTCATTAACAAACTAATTCTTCGAAGAAGCAGAGGCTACATCTTCTGAATTATGAAAAGTGGTACCTGGAACCTAAAATAAAAAAACCAAAACAAACAAAAAAACCAAAACAAACAAACAAAAAAACACCAGAGACTTAGGTAAGAAAGAAACCTTCTGGGAAGCTCTCCCAAAAAATTGCCATTTTTCAAGGGAAAACATTGTGAGTTCATTCAGTTTGTTATATCTCTCAAGATGAATCTCCAAATTTTCCAGAAGTTTCCCATTTTAAACAGGCTTTATACACTCTGAATTCCACTTTGAATTCTGATGGAATGGGAAAATTCTGCTGCAGTGTGAGCAAAATCTCACGAGCTGAGAAACTGTTTGGACTCGAATACTGAGCTTGTAACAAATCGGTTGTTCTCAAGATTCTTCATCCTGCAGACCAGCTCATTTTTCTGGTTGTCTCAGGCCACATATGATATATGATTGCTTCCATCTGTTTATGAGGTTAAATCTCTGAACTGTAAGTGTAAAAGGAGAAATTCAGCTATGCATGTTGCTAACTAAATAGGTCTACTCAACAGAGAAAACTGGTTTTGTAATTTTTTTTTTCTTGAGTTTTAGTCACCGTAAAAACTTACTGAATTATGACCACGACATAAATCAATTACAGTATAAAACTACATTCTTCTTTCAAAATTTAAATATTATCTGTCATGTCCTCAGAAACGACAATGGAATTACACCTGTCTGAGGAGAGTCACCAGGCATCATGACCCACAATGACAGCTGCTAAGCTGACTCTTAAGAGGGTTTCTCTCTTACTGAGGAATGCAGTTATAAGTCCTAAGATTCCCAAATCTTAGCATTTGTGTTACTTGGAATATTTATCTCCCTAAAAACAAAAATATTGGAGATTTTTCTGTTTTCTCTGAGTTATTCACCCTAAAAAATAAAAAAAGACATTTTTATTCCAGTGATTGAAGGATTTGAGTTTTGATTTGGAGTCAGTGACAAAGGGAAATGTAAAATATTAAATAGAATCATAGAATGGTTAGGGTTGGAAGGGACATAAAGGTTGTCTAGTTCCAACCCCCCTGCCCTGCGCAGGGACACCTTCCACTAGACCAAGTTGGTCAAAGCCTCATCCAGCCTGGCCTTGGACACCTTCAGGGATGGGGCATCCACAACTTCTTAAGGCAACCTGTTCCATTTTCTCACCACCCTCACATTAAAAAAAAAAAAAATACTTCTTCCTAATATCTAATCTAAATCTATTATGTTTCAGCTTAAAACCATTCCCCCTCATCCTGTCATTACACTACCTGATCATGAGTCCCTCCCCATCTCTCCTGTAGCCCCCTTTAAGTACTTGAAGACTGCTATAAGGTCCCCCTAGAGCCTTCTCTTCTCTAGACGTTAAACAAGCCCAACTCTGTGAACCTGTCCTCATACGGAAGGGGCTCCAGCCCTCTGATAATTTTTGTGACCCTGCTCTGGACTTGCTTCAACAGGTCCACGTCCTTCGTGTGCTTAGGACTCCAGAGCTGGGTGCAGTACTCCAGGTGGGGTCTCATGAGAACAGAATAGACCTGCTGGCCACAGAAGTATAGGTTGTGTTTAACAAAGAGGCTGTTACTAAGACGCTGCAATATTTCACATGGTATCGTTCTAGTTTAGCTGGAGAGGACCTTATTTGGATCACTGTATTTTCAGATGGAACATTTCTGTCTTTCCCTCATATGTTATTCTTAAGTACTTTTTCTAGTTGCTCTCTATTAGGAACCCTGATTTAGAAACAGAGCTCTGTGTCAGACCTAGCTATGAACATTTCTAGATATTCCCTTCAATCCTTTGGAATTATGATTTTCTTCACTTGTTCCTTGAAGTTCAGCTGGGAAATATGGGAATAAAGAAAGTATACCTAAAGAGGTAGCACTGACCAAAGTGAATAGTTCTTTATTATCTCCCTTACAGGCTGATAAAAGGCATGTCATTTGCAAGCTCAATTACTTTATCAATC
The DNA here is from genome assembly GCA_011057875.1 of Pterocles orientalis. NCBI lineage: Eukaryota > Metazoa > Chordata > Aves > Pterocliformes > Pteroclidae > Pterocles > Pterocles orientalis. Next base: position 701,960 of record WKFP01014816.1, read on the forward strand.
ACATCAATAATAATTTCAGTTGTATATAAACATATATTTAGCATTTCTAGCTAACCACACTGACTGCAGTTACTCATTGTAGAAAGAATATATTCAACATTTTTCTGTTTTCCTCTGCTTTTCCTATTTCTTCTTCCTTTCTTCAAATTTGATGGTTTTGTGGTGTAGCACACTGATAAAGATTTTGTCTTCAGCAGTTTTCTCAAGCTATCTTAATCACAAGAGTCACTATGTATCAAGATCACCTATTCTCCAAAAGACGAAGTTTTGTGAGAAGCCTAGTAATAACTCTATGTTCTTTCTAACCGCAAGATGAGGATCTTTGCAAATTATACCTAATGGACTCTGTGGGTTACCTCAATATGCAAAAAAGTGTACTTCAGTATTACCACTCTCACTCTGCTTTGAACCTCCCTTAGATTAGCATAACGACCTTGCACTGCCCTGCTAGGTGCTTTAGTTTTGCTTTTAGGTGTGTTCTGGGTAATTATGGCAGACAGTGTTGAACCAATGCTTACTGTCTTGAATGATAAGGAAAGAAAAAGAAACAGCATTTCTCCTGAACACACAAAGGAAACTGAGTCACTGAGAATTTACCATAATATCATCTTTAAAACCATGCTGATAAGTATAGAAAGGGTGAGTTCACCGAAAACAGGGTGCCTATCAGTCTAGCCAAGACAAACAACTTAACCATTGATCTTGGTTAAACAGACAAGGGTTCATGTCTAGTATACAGACACTGACCTTTTCTCATGCAAAAATTGATTTATTAAAGACAACAACAACAACAACAAAGCATACAATACATAACTTTGCCTTGTTTATCACTTCGAGCAAATAGAAAAAATTGTGTGATCTGATCTAGGTGTTCCTGCTCCGGCAGCGGGATTAGACTAGCTGATCTTTTGAGGTCCCCTTCAATCTCTAACATTCTGTGATTCTGTAAAAACATTTCAGTTGTCTGCAGCTCTCTCAGAAAAGCTGTTTTTAGTCTCTTTTTTTTTCTCTACTTTGTAAACTAGTCTTAAAATCTAGTATGGGGTGAAGGGCATGGAAGTGGGGCTCCTATCAAATATTGATAATCTTGCATTATTCTTCATTTGCTACTCAGATGACAAAAACTCTTACCAAAAATTCTCCTTTCAGTTAGGTTTAGCTTCCTGGTAAAGCATATCTCATTTTTCTTATGTTTCCTTTAAAACTCAGTTTATCATGGCAGGCAGGGCAAAAACGGTTTCTTTCCTTTACCTTGAATAAGTCATCTGCTGAATCTTCAGGTCTGATTCAGATCAGTTTTAGGTGGCACAACTCCTGCTGGAGTCCTCAGATCTTAGTAGAGCCTATACTCTTTTTTTCTTCCTTTCCTCTTTACTGTTTTCTAGCTTCTTTTTAAAAGTATATAACTTGTATTTTTTTCCCCTATGTGCTACTACTCTTTGATCTTCCTCCAAAATATTTGCTGTCTGTTGTTCGTCTCCATTTCTAAGGTATCTTTTCATTATCTTCTTCTCTCAAGTCACTTCATAAAATATCCTTTTAAAATTTTTTCTCCACTTTCACACCGTGATGTATTTTCCTTTTCTAGAGTCTCCTTGCTCCTTTAGAGCAATCTAATTAGTAAATGGGGTAATGATAAGCTACGTAAAATAAAATAGGATTTTACAAGCAATGCTGAGTTTCACTGTGTGACAATGTTCATTTTGTTCTGAATTGGGATTGTTTTATCAGTATAAACTTCTGTTCAAAAGATCGAAATTCAGTTATCTAATTAGCTCAGTGGGAAGGTTCCTTGCAACTTAAACACGGTTGTATAGAAACACTATTTGGAGTTGCTCTTATAAATGATACAACATGGGAACAAAACAGAGTTTGTTTCTATTTATCTTAAGTTTCTGTTGCCTTCAAATCTTAGAATAGTCTCATTCTCATAATAAGAATCAAACTGGATACAATGCTATTATTTACTCCAATATGTTTTATTTGTTTCGTCCCTTGTATTTTGAGATCAGTCCTCTCTGAGGAACTATCATTGTTTCTGAAATATTGCATAAACTCAAAGCCTGCTGTGGTGCCTATCCTGGTTTCACTCAGGTTAAACATATGATCTTGAAAAAAGCTGTGAAAACAGTCTTTATCACTGTCAGTTTTGCCATTTCTAGAAGGATTAGCAGCTGGGAAACTCTGAACAATCACAGTAGTCAGACTAAAAAAAGTAGGAAATCTGAGAGAGAGGAAAAAAATGTCTTACTAAGCTAAATTTGGAGAAATGTACTCTATTTTAAAATACCATGCAAGAAACAAATATTGCCAATGAAAATATCAAGAATGGAAAGAGGAAGAAAGCATCAGCAAGGGATGAATAGAATATTTGTTCTACAAAAAGGGAAATGGAAACCCTTCAAGATGAAAGTTGTATGTATTTTCTGCTAAAAATCAGCAATGCATTTTTAATGAAAAAATGCCATAATGGTAATTATAATGAATTCAACAAATTGCACCCTTAAAGACAGATTAGAAAATTATCTCAATGTATATTCAAGATCAATAAGGGCTAAGCTCCCTCCTTCCCTTGACAAAACCAACAATACTTGCCTTGAGACAGGTTGTTTCAGAAGCTCCCTTACCGAGTTTTCTTCTTTTTTCCAGGCTCCTAATACAACTACATTAGTAGTCTAGTGCAAATCAGGAGCTCATTTTGAAACAAATCTCCAGTCACCTCTATTTACTATGTTTTGCTTTGCATTACAGAGCAGGCTCAAGGAACATCCCCACTTGGGGACAAAATTAAACAGCATCACATGGAGCATACCTAACACGTTCAGCCCAGGGCACCCATCTAGCACTAGTTAAAAGAAACAAAACCTCCGAAATACCTATAATGTAGATCTCACTTCTTCGGGTATTTTCCTCTACAGGCTTACTGTTATTTGTCAACACTACTTACCACTGTAGACATAAGCACCGTGGTCTAAGACCAGACTAAATAGACCACAAGATCATGTAGACACTGGTACAGCAAGTGCTATGTGAAAAGCTCTGTGAATAGCCAATAGCCTTGGCTAAGTGGCATTTTTAAAAAGTGTAAGATGTCTTGACTCAACATAAAATTTTATATGAATAGAAACAAAACACGTCTCTAGTTTTTCACAGTATTAGTTGTTAAGACAAGTAATAAGGAAGGATATTTTTAAAATAAAGCTATTTAGAGTAAATTTTCATTTTAGAAAATTGTGGATGAAATTTTGTATTTCGTTTTTTACTTCTTGGTTTTGGTTTTGTTGGGGTTTTTTTAACAGTCTTAATGCACTTTGGTTGTTTAATCTTCCTTGTTTTTCAAGAACAAATTTTTTTATGCCCAGCCCTTTCTTCAAACTCCTGTCTTTCTAAGGTGAGTTTCTTAAGTGAGATACATGCAACTCTGAGTATGTCTGTTTTGCCTTTAACTTTTGAACCTATTGGCTGGTTGCTGCCAATTTAGGAATGCTAGGCTCAAAGAGGGTTGAAGGAGAGTGAAAGCTACTGAGAGTGAGTATTCTGTAAGAGCTCAAATCTTTTTAGGCACTGAGAATCTAAGTGCAAAAGCTATCATAAGAAATCCAACTTAATTATCCCTGCTGTTCATGGAGCAACTTGCCATTTGTGAAAGAGTGCTAGCTAAATGCATTGCAGAAATGATAAACATTAATCATCAACATTTTTTTCTTCAACAGTTATGTATCACATATTTGATTTCAGCTCATGGAGACATTGCTTGCATTTTATTTTCCTTATGGGTTCTGGGGGAAGACTTATGTGGAAACTACCAAATCCACCACTTTTAATTTAAATGTTGAGGGGTTGTGTGTTTTGATGGGTTTTGTTTCTTTAATGATGTTAATAGATATTCTAAGTTTCAGCCTTTTCTTGTATCTATCCAAGGGGAAGTTAAAAAAGGGAAAGGGTTATCAGAAGTGTTGGATTTTCTTGAATTTGTAATTGGATATTCTGGACAAGGATGAGGGTAGTCATAAGGAAACGTGATGTTAAGAATGGTGGCACTGTATAGCAAGTCTAGGTCAGACCAAAAACGTATCTGGCCCAATAGCCTGTCTCTCACAGTGTTCAGGAACAGATTCCTAGTAGTGGCAAGTTATAAAAGAATCTAAGAACAGGACCACCTTACAAGGAAGATTTCCCCAGTACTTCTCTTTAGCCCTCCAGTTTCCTCAAAAGTCTTCAGTTTAGCTCAGAAACTCAAGCCAGAGTTTGTATCTTTGTTTAATAGGACTTGGTACATCTAATGAGAAATGGAAGAAAGGTTGTCCTCAGTGTGCTGCTGAATCATGAGTTGAGACCTTCCTTAATTCATCAGAATTCTGAATAAAATTGCAGAAAGACTAAAGAAAAGCAACATGCAATTTCATATGTATTTTTGTATGAACCGTTAAATTATGCTTAAATGCCTGGTTTTGCACCCTGGAGGCTTTTTACATCTGTAATATTAGTATACTAAAGTGGTTCTCTCCCACAAAATCTCATTTATCTTTATGGTTACTATTTCCTATGTATTTTTAAAATATACAGTCATAAAAATCCTAATAAAAATTAAAAACATGCATCTACACCACACTTAGCTTTTCTGTAATTTTTCCTCAGCAGACACATACAAGATCCTATATTCTATCTGAAATCTAGCCAATGTCTTGTAGCATGTAAATCTTTCTTGATCTTTTGTAATTGGTATGATCTCAACACTAAGTATGGTACTAAAAGAAATTTTGCACACAGCTGGGAACCTCTAGTCTATAAATAAAAGTAATTCTTAGAACCAAACCTGTGCTGATTTATATGGCTGTTGATTTGGGTTTTCTCTTTTTGGAAAATGTAAGTGGCAATTTTTGGAATACTGCAAAAAATATTCTTAAAATCAACCATGAAAGTTATCGATAGGGAATTAAATGGCATTTCTGAGACTATTGTATGTGTCATCCAGAATTTGTATAGTTATATACTTACCAGTGTTTTATGTTAAAGGAAATTCTAAAACCAAATTATTTTTCTGCCTCTTTTCATGTAAGTAAAAACTACATTAAAAACTTCAAACAGCACTCTTAGAAGGGAAAGGATGGTCTGTCATCAGAGAGCCATAGTTGAGAGTAACTTAAAGATTAGAAAACACATGCATTGCAGAGTATAAAATACTATCGAGAATGATGTCTGAAATGTCTAAATTATTTTTGTTTGCTGCTGTTAACAGACTGAGCTCACAGAGCAGTTTCCTTTATATTCTGATCTACACTGAATTTTCCAAAAGGAAGTCAAGTTGCAGAAGAACTTAAAGTTGTTTTCTCAGAGCTCTCTAGGAAGCTGCAAGCCACGGGGGACAGGGCAGGGTGAGATGATGAGCCTTCACTTAGGCACACGTACGGACAGGAGTTCATGACCCCATATGGCGTGGAGACGTGGACATTCAGCAAACAATTCCTTTTTGGTTCCATAACTAAAACCCAGGCTGAGGCAAAGCTCAACAATACATACTTCTGAAGAAAAACAATGACAACTTTGGTCTTAACTCTGCAATTAACTTACGTGTCTTTCAACTCCTTGGGTTGGCATGCACCAAAACTGTACTGATATAGATGGCCAAATTTCATCCACATCCCACATACCCCCTCATTTCAAGTTTAAAGGCAGATTCTGGTCCTTGACACAGTGTCAATATGCTCTTGATATTAAAAGGATATTTAATTTGTTTATGAATTATTTATAGTGATTGTATTTCTCAACTGGTAATTTAGTAATTATTTAACTAGTAGAGATTTTTTAACTGATTTTTTTAATTGATTTAATCATGTCTAAATGCATTATGCTGTGAAGTGGTTTGCGTGCTGGCTGTAAATCTTCTTTGGTCACTGTCATATTACTGATTTTTATTTTTCTGAGAAACTTACATGTTAGCTAAAATATCTAAACAGTATTTTATATAAACATTTTCTCCTCCAGGATTAAGGACCAGCACATTCCACGTATGTCTCTGAAAGTTTTTGAGATTGGTAGCTGTGGGACCTTTTCATTCTTGCCAGTTTTTGGAGCCTACATGGCTACTGACAAAGCTACCAGAAAGAGAACACAATTCCTTCTGCAGTGTAAAATCCTGATAACACGTATGGTTATTAATAGACTGCAGTTCTCTTGTATCAAGCTCGTATTAAATTTCAGTAATATTGATGTAACAGTGATTTTCATATTGTGGTGTTTTGTTGAGGAGATTCTGCCTTTAAATAATGAACAATATGTTTCATAAAACGAAGGAAGTTAAGAAAGCATACTTTTCTAATACCTACCTGTTATGGAAGTGCAGCATCTTGGCTTTTTTCAAAGCTCTTTTTGTTGTCATAAAGAATTCGACTGTCCACATCATACTAGAAAAATTAAATACTGATATGAGGTAGTAGTTCACAGAAATGAGAGTGGTTATCTCTTTGACAAGGAAAACTCCTTAAGTCTCTAGAGAGACAACTTTCTTCATAAATTCTAAGCTTAGTACTGTAGGTACATAATTGTTCTAAAGATCCTCTACTTTGTTCTCATCTCTTCAACAGAAACAAAAATGCTAATTTAGACTTTCTTACTTGATCTAATTAGGATTTATCAGTTTCCACTCATAAATGTAGTGTTAGGTATGTGCTTCGGTATCCAAGTAAATCTAAATACATCTAGCTGCTACGACTGACTGATAAGAACTGTAATTTATAGTTATTTGTGTACCAATACTCTGAAGTTATAAGCCTATTCTCATTTCCTACCTAAATAAAATGTCTCTGGTGCTTTAATTTTTGGTAAAATACCCCTTTTCTCCCTTTTGTTGAAAGATTCCTCCTGTGTAAAGATAAAAATTATACAAGGATTTTCCTCTGCCAAAAAATATATTTAATTCCTTTTTTTTCTCCTGGTCTTTCTCTAAAAAACACAGAAATCTTAACCTTTGAGGCAATAACTCCTAAATTTTATTCCATAAGAACACTATTAAAAGTTATAAATATGTTAAAGCTATAAATGTATTTATAAATGTATTTGGCTTAAATTAAACGTATTTCTGGAATGTAAATTTATCCTTTTAGAAGCATGGATCTCTCACTGGATGTACTATGCAACTCTTGCTGTATTCAAAACTTTAAAATTTTAAGCTGAATGACTCCTGTGTTTTGTATGGATGGATTGTTCCATCATCATACATGATGATTCCTATTGCCATGTAAATGACCATTTATCAAATAATATATTTCTTCTGCTGATTATGCAAATTGCTTTAAGGCAGCACAGCACGACTAAGGTTAATGACACATTAAATGACACCAGGAAGGAATCTGTCTGAAGTAATCCAATAATTCCCTATTGTTTGGGAAGTCTGAATTTATTTTGAGTAATCGGTGGTTTCTACAAGAAAACAATGATAATTATATTTACATCTCCTAAGTATTTTCTCAGGAAACAGACAAACAGCCTTGCTTGGTTTGTTTTAAGAACAAACACAGTACCCCTCCAAGTATTTTCTTGGTGACTTTGTGGATGAAAGGGATTATTAATGGAATGAAATGTGATACTGAAAGAGCAAATTTTAGAGTAGTTTGCAAAAGAGAAAATAAAGGCAGTGTTTGCACAAACTTTATTGATTCTGTAGAAATGTTAAACAGTGTGTACATATCCAAATACAAAACAAACAGGGCCTTGTCATTTTATGCTGTATAAGATGAAAACTGACAACAGCACCACATATTCAGCTAGGTGTGCAGCTTAAAATCATGAGCTTCGGTGGATTGAGACCTAATCTGGAAAGCAGATTTACATTATTGAAGCCACAAATGTTAGTACAACATGGGGTTTTTTGTTTTGTTTTGTGGGTTTTTTTAATGGGATATTTGGCACAGCTTTAACGAGTGAAAAGTACTCCCCAGACATTACAATAAATTGTACATTTCTGTAGACATATACAGGTTTTTATAATGTCCTCCATAACAGCAGTACTGAAGTAATAAATATTTCAAGATTTTTGCAAGGTAGAGTCTACCAGCCATTTTCCACATAACCTAACTGGACATCCTTTAAGTTAAAATACAGACAGAAGTGATCTTAAGCTTGATTTGCGTGCTTCTTCTCTGCTCTCTGTCCTTCAGTCTCTCAAGTGTTTGCAGCGGCTGCAGCATGTAGAGTCAATAGATGTTTGCAGATAGGTCATTAAAAGGAACAGACTTGACACACGTAATTTAAACCAATTTTCTATCGCTTTTTGGTTTTAATTTTTTTTATTTTAAGCTCTGATACAAAATTAATAATGGACTATAATGACTAGTTTGTCATAATCACTTGCTAATAGTGATCATCAAGATATTTGTTTCATCTTTAGATGTGCATTTCGTTATAATTTAAATGTTCTATGGAGGTTCACGAATAACTTTTTTCATAGGCATACAGTAACTGAATGACCTAAAAATGGCTTTTGTTATGTGTTACAATTATAACCTTTTATTCCTCAGTGTTTGATATTCAGAGTCACATGTGAATCTGGAAACAGCTAGAACAAAGCTCAGTAATTTCAGCAATTATTCATTGACAATGACGAGGTTAAGGGGCACAATCACACATAAAGGTCTTGGTCTATAAATTCCTAATTCTTTCTGGAAATAGCTGTGTGGTTTTAATAACTTATAACATATGTAGAACATTGCATAAGAAATGGTTAACATCATCGCAAGACAATACTACAAACAGTGACAGCATTTTATGCATTTGTACTAAGAAAAACAAAACCAGCAACAATTGACTATACAGTGGTTTTACTTTTGTGTTCATAATCCATTCTTTCACAGATAGTCTACAGGCTGATGAAGAGTTCAGTTTTCTTTTCCATTCCCTTTAGACATAGCCATGGTAGTAATTTTACTAATGTAGATTTTTGTCTCGTGGAACTGAATAGTACTGTTGAAATACACCTGTCTGAACCGGATTTGATCTAATGGTTTATAAGACTTTCCACTAAGCATTTCCTGTACTTGTTAAATAATTTTGGTTCTCAGGTAATTTTTTTAGATTAATTCCTAGGAGAAAGTTCTCTGTCATAGTTTCTTGCTGCAAGCACTCCTAGAAGTTGGGCAGAGGACTCTGTTTCTCCATTCACCTCCTGCAAACTTACATGTTATTACAGTAAGAGAGAATGGTAAACCCCTGGATGTTATTGAATTCTCTTATGCGTGCAACCAGAGAAAGAGGGTTTAGGAAGTGGATCAACAGCTTTTATGTTCTTAGATTCCACTTTGAAAAAGTGGACAAAAATAAATTAACTAACATCAAACACAAATACAGAGACACAACAACAACTACTACAGAACAGAGGACAAGAGGAAACAGCCCCAAGTTGCACCAGGGGAGGTTTAGACTGGATATCAGGAAAAATTTCTTCTACTGAAGGAGTTGTCAAACACTGGAACAGACTGCCCAAGGAAGCAGCTGAGTCACCGGTCCTGGAGGTATTTAAGAGATCTGTGGGTGTGGCACTTAGGGACATGGTGGACTTGTTAGTGTTAGGTTTATAGCTGGACTCGATGAACTTAAAGGTGTTTTCCAACCTAAATTATTCTATGATTCTATGATATTAGGTCTAAAAGGTCCTATGTAATTTATGCTGAACAGACATAGCCATTGAGAGACTGTGTTTTTCCACAAGTCTGAAAGCAATTAGGAAGGGTGAATCCAAATAGCTTGCAAAAGTCTGGAACAAATGGACTTGCTGTAAATTGAAGTATCTCCCCTGAGTTCAGTGTAACTATTTTGATCCTATCACAAGAGCAGTAACAGCAACAAAACGTGACTTTTCAAGTACATGCACTTCAATGTCCATCCAAGAACATTCATATAAAGGAGAGTTAGGGAAAGAATTGCCTTTATTGAGAGCTGAAGACTCTTGAAGATCCTGATGCATATTGTCTACTCATACCCAGTATTTAATGGCACTATCCTTAATCTTTACCATACGCAAACATGTATCCTGCTTTATCAGTGACTGTCAGCTCTAGCAAAATAAAATGTACCACCCACACACATGTGATTTTTAACTCATCCTGTAGCTACAACACATTTGTACAGTACTGAAAAAAGAGGGCAGTTGCTTACGTCTTAAGTGCTTTGCTTTTGCTTGAAATTAATGGTCTTTAAAACAAAATTGTTCTCACTGGTGCTTGATTTAGAAATGAATAATTTCTTGAAAGACATCCCCAGAATAAAGGATACAGTGTCTTCACAACAGGAAATGTAAGATATAGCTCAGCAGTACACAGCTTTCTGAGTTTCTTGCCAAGTTATGATAGATATGCTGATTGATTACTAAAAGGTAGAAGCAAGGCCAAAATCTGGATAGCATATTCCAGTGAGACCAGAACCACTTATTCTTTGATTAGCTCTTGAAACTGCGGTTTAACTTCAGTTTACATCATTGTGTAACAGCACTGACCGAATAGCTTTGCAATGTCTTTCTGAACTTTAGTGTTACTTATGTAGAAACCTGAAGTTGTAGATTGTGACAGTTCATATTTCTATGGGGATGGCAGTAATTGTACTCTTAGTTTTTGTGATCAGTATGCCAACACAAGAAAAGGTGTGCTCATCAACCAGCATGTTCACTAACAGGTACACTTGAGAGCTAATTTGAGGGAAATTTCATTGCCCTTAGGACAATTGTATCCACCTTTGGTGTTTCTAAAATGCTTCTCCAAGGTATAACAGAGTAGCCTGAAAGTATTTAATATCAAAATTAATGAAGAAAACTTTAAAAAATACTAACACACAAATTCCTACCAATATCTGAAACTTGTAAAGGAGTGATATTTGTTTGGAGCAGTGGCCAACAGTCCAGGTCAGGGAAAATGTAAGCAACTGTGATCAATGTGCTTTAAATAACCAAATATTTTATTAAAAAATAATCTTTTTTTTGGATCATTCAAACCTGAATTTGAATGATCAAAAAGTCTTAAACAGGAAATAGAACAAACAGTACCAAAACTAGGTAATCCACATAAGGATTATCATCTACCCATTTTTGGAAGTAATTTCATTCTTTTAAACATTGTTAATCTTCATTTGGCATATTATTGTGGTCGTGTGGCTGCCTCAGGAGCAGTTTTGGGATTCAGAGATTATCTTCTGTAGAAAAATGAGGATCTTTGAGTAAAAATTTAAAAGGCCTTAACTTTTTTCTTTCTCTTTGATGGTTTAATGTTAATCTTTGTTAATATGTCACTGAGAACAGCAAAGTATGTAAACACATGCAAGACTAAGGACATTTAAGCAATCTAAATTATTGAGAAGTTTAGGTTCTTTGACAATTCGAATTCAATATTCCAAATTGCAGAAATGTGATTAGCAAATTCCAAATGAAGTTTATTTGGAATTGTCTTTATTTGGTCATTTTTTAAAATAAATACATTATTTCTCATAGTGATACACACAAATATTGTTGCTTCTCCTAGTGAGTCTGAGTCCTGAAAAGTGTCTGTTCATGAGGACATTTCTCAAGTGGTTCCAATTATATCTTGTTCATAAAGTCTTGATTCCTGATGAATGCTTCTCTTTCCCTTTCTTTTGCTTGTTCCCTCTTGTGTTTTGTCTACAATGTTTTCATCAAATCCAAAACTTCTTCATGAAATGTCTTGGCATGAACAAAATAATATATTTGATACAGTATAAAATACAGAAGTATGAAATACTGCATGAAATCAGATAATTCTACTGTGAAGCAAACACAAATATTGAAACTTTGAAAACAGTTAAAAAAATAAAGCTGTCTTCCTCTGTCATGTTATACATTCAGCAGTTTCCAGGTGTATTTAAACAAAATAGATTTTTTTTTTTCTTGTGCTTCAGTCATTAGGGTAAATAGCTCAAATTTAACTATATTCTTTAGGAAAAAAAAAAGGAAGATGTCAGTGAAAGCTTTCATGTGTCTCTATGAGGCATACTGCAACTTCTGTTGCTTAAGACAAACGGGAATAAGACTTCAGGTGTTCTTTTTTTTTGTTCTTTTTTTTAAAAAAATACACATTACTTTATTAACAGGATTGCTTTTCAAGCATGAAAACAGATTGGGTCAGTCCACAAACCCTGGTGATTCTGTTTCACTGAAGTTCGAATTTTTCATGCCATAAACTGCAGCTATATTGTGTATTAATGATTTTCTATAAATCAGCTGCATGATTTGGGCAAATTCTCATCTATTTATGTAGGGAGCTGACTGAGCAATAACCAAGTTATGGAAGAGCCCTACCATTATGTGTGGTTCTAGGTCTGGAAAGAACAGTCACATCTTCAGCCAAATAAAGAGTGGCTGAAAATATCCATATCTGCATTATATTAATATCTATGTACAGCTACAACAGAAATTGCTTTAAGACTTTGAATTTTTCTTAGTTTTTGAATTGTTTTGGGAGTTCATTTTACATGGGATCATATAAATAGCATATTATTAGTTTCTCTTTCCATAATATGGCATGGAGTGTACTCAGTTTATACTAGTATGACAAAAAAAGTATTTTTTATTTATGGATAGATCACATTATATATATGATAATTTTTCTATATTATTCTCATTTTATAATTATTTTATAAGTGCAATATAGTTATAATAATATAATTTTATAATTCTTCATCTAACATTACCTAAACAGAAATTAGAGTTGTCTGAGTAGATGATTTATATGGCCTAGCCTTGAGCCATATGGTTTTCTGAGCTACAGAGGTACCAACAAAGATGACCATCTTCGTGTTTGATTTAAGATCAGAAGTAGCAAGGAGCTACATTCCAACATTTCAGTATAGTCAGTCTGACTGCAACTGAAGTGTATTTTATCACTGCATATTAAGTACAGCAGTGCTGTAAACTTATCTCATTAGTGAATTACCTTTTTTCTCATTACTCCTCCATTCCTCTATTTACTTTTTTCAGTCTCATGGAACATCCAAGACACAGCTGAATTATTAAGATTTTCAGACTTTAGAAGTTCTGATTTCACATGTTCTTTCTTTTCCTTTTTCAGCATAAAATATTGCTATATGCTTTTTTTTACTGCTGTCATTATAAAGTTTTATTAAAGCAGCTTAGAATGAGTATTCTAACTGTGGTTATTCTCTTTCTTTCCATAAACGTGATAGCAGGAAAAGGTGTATAGGGGAGAGTCTGTCCCCAGTTTTCTTAGACAGACAGGAAATGGACAGATTTTGTCTACCTTCTTTTCTCTTTTTTAGATATTTATCAAGTGTTAGAATAATGGAAAGCAAGTTATCTTTGTGAAACTGTTTCACAGAGCAGACCATGTTCTAATAATTTCATAACTCTTAAAAATGTCCTCACAAATTTTTTATTCTGTCTTATTCTTGTGACCAGCTTCTGAAAAAAAAAAAAGCCCACTATTTTATTGAAATTAAAGCTTCTTGTTAGAACATTAATTAAAGTTTAGCTGAAGAAAATTAATTAGAAAAAAATAATTCAAGTACTGTCTTGGAATATCTGGTTTGGTTTTTTTTTTGGAACTGTGCGTTTTAATTTTTCATCAGTTTTTTGGTATTAGAAAAACCAACGTTCTTAGTAAATTTTAACTGTAAGGAAAGTAAAGACTTGTTTTATTTTGATTCCCACAAAAATACATTCAAAAATTGTGTAATTTATGCAATCGCATAATTGCAAACAAAATGTCTCCTTTTGCAGCCTGTAATTATTTCACTGAATTCTGAACTGGAAATCTTTGAGGAAAATAGCATAAATCACAGTTTAAAGCAGAGTCAAAGTTATGCATTCAGATCTCAAGCTAGCCAAATACCGTTAAAAAGAATTCTGAAAGGTAATTTACCTCTGGGGTTGCACTTCTGACTGTTCGGAGTTTAACGCCACATATGCTATTTCCTTTTATGGGTTTCAAAGACCTTTGTCTTTGAAGACATAGAGGTTAGGCTGGCAAGTCATTCCTCTTAAGGTTGTCTACCTCCACCAACCACGTACATGAAAGCTGCTGGGAAAAATTTCAAACCCACTTCCATTTGGGCGTGCATAATTTTGCAACTAACTTTTAAAGTTAATACTGTAATTTTAAGGCTGAAAAATGTATATATAAAATTACACATATGACAGTGAAGACCACATTTGGCAAGTTTCGCAGATTTTAGCATGAGGTTGCACATGCTGAAGAACTAAAGCTTAACAAATTAGTGCTAGATATGACCATATTAATAGGAGCTGGAGACAGCCCTACAGGGCTGGCTTTTCTTCGACTAAAGAGATGCCCTTGAGAAGACTCACTTAAGCTAATGAAGGCATTATATAAGCAGTTAAAAGGCAGTTGTTTGAAGCTAGTAGAAAGCTCATGTATCAGCAGTTAGTAATTATGAAGGTTTCCTATCTCCTTACAGAATAAATATCCTGTCCCAGCTCTGCCAGGTCTGCCATATGGAGACTTTCTGGTCAAAAATGTCCAAGCACTATATTGTGTAGCATAGTCTATGTGGTGTCTTAACTCTGCATCTCTATAGCTCCCTCTGAAGGCCAGCCAAAAGCCAAAGATTGCAATCAATAGCCTGATCAGTAATGAAATTTGATAATAATAATAATAAAAGATAAATCATTTACTCAGAGTAAAAATTAAAAAAGAGGGTTTGAAGTGTCTGCAGGAGTCATCAGAAGGTAAATGATGGATGACCAATCCACCTGGGAAGATGATGGAACTTAACAACAAGGCTTCTTTCTTTCTTTAAAGAAAAGGAAAAAAAAGAGTTGGCTTCACACTGTAGTGTGGAAATCATACACGGTCATTATCATTATGTCCCACATTTAATTAAATGAAATAAAAATTGAGTAGATAAAGTCACCTAATATGAGACCAATGGCCAAAGATGGTTTTTGACTGTGTTTACTAGTAGAATTTTTTACACTAATAGCTAACATTTATTATTAATTGATACACTAATTAAAGCCATACTAGTCATTTCCATTAGCTTACCCTCAAACTTCCACAGAACTGTCCGTCTGTTTTTAATCAAAACCAAATGGCAGTCCAAGTTCTCAGGCTGGAACAGCTAAGAGGAAGTCATTCAGAGGAGGCAGAAGAAAGGGGAAAAGATAAACAGATGATATTCACTGAATTTGTATAGAGCAAAGGATGTAGATGCTGTGGGTTACTCTGGAGACGTGATTCAGGCACCCTGTCAAACTGGAACGAAGTAGTTACAAGTGTTTTATGTCAGCAAAATACTAATATGATCAAGATGGAGTCTGTCCTTTTGCTTTTGCGGAGCTGGATTTGTGTGACTCTGGAGGATTCTTCGAAGAGGTAAAGCAACATATACCATTGCTTGCAATACGATTGTGTTTAAACTGTAGCGTTCATTTTCTCGGATCCAGCTTGTTCTATCGAGTAGGAATACAATTTTAGTATATGCGTGTAAATGGTAACTGTCTAGCTGTGTGTACTTGCTCATCAGAATAGCACGAGATCCTTTGTCAATGCGATGTGTTAATTGGGTTTAGGCTATGTTGGTGTCTCCCTGTTTCTCACTACCTGGTGCCAGAGACAGGCGTTTCAGAGACTCTCTCCTGTTGTTCTGGATAACTGTTCTCTTCGCATGAGCATGAGAGATGCAAAAAATATTTTTTCAAGGAAAAAAAAAAACAGGAGGGGAGGGGTTTGAAAACATTTTTATATTATGCAACTGTAACACAGACCTTCCCATTTCATAGAAATAGCCCAGCAGTGTATTAAGTTGAATGTCTTGAAACACTCGGTCTTGCCGTCTTTTCTTCCCGCCCTCTCTGTGCCTGCTCTCCTTGGTGCAGGCAGGCAGGCTTGCTCCCTGCCTCTCTCTCCCTCTCGCTCTCTCTCAAAGGCAGGAAATACTTTTCAGGCAATCTGGGCCTGGTTGTTGAGGCCCCTTTCACAAAATATCAGTCTGAATTTAGTAGACAGAAGTCACTGGGAAAAGCTTGACGGGCTCGTGCTTAGTTAAGGCTCCCTCCAGCTGCAGAGGGTGTTTTTGTTAGAATCACACATTGAGCAAAACTGCTTAGAATAGAGCAATGATCTTAGTAGCGAAATCTGAACTTTTATGCTAGCAGGAGCTGACAGGGACTGGGCTCTTTTGTTTGTTTATTTGCTTCTTCATTTTGGGGTAGGTTTTGTTTTTTTTTTTAATTGACCAAAGATTTTAGGGAGGTCAAGTCTGAACTCCAGATTCTCTTCATCTAGGTAAGGCTGTCTTGGAATCTTTCTGTGCTTTAACTATCAAAAAATAAAATAAATATTTAAAAAAAAAGGAAAGAAAAGAAAAAATCAGCAAAGAAGCAAGGAGCATCAGAACTGAAGCTTTCTGCGTTCAGGATCTCAGCACTAAAACTGGAGGTAAAAAAACCAATAATTAAAAATGTGCATTTAGTTGTAGACTGTGCCAATTCTGTTTATCAAAATGAGACAGTTCTCTAGAAAATTATTCTTGTGCATTTTATTCATCTTTTAAAAATATGCTTGATATGCTGCATTATGTTTATTTGTATTCACATATAGATAGAACTGCATGGTCTTGCTTGCATGTTTTTTAATAGACATTACATAGGAAAACTAGATGTGTGACTGATTTATTTTTTCACCTCGTTTGCCAACAGGCAGGGCATTTAGGGCTATGTTTTTTCTCTCCCCCCTACCTTCACTTCCCTTCCCTCCTCTTCAGCAGTAACGACGATGAGTGTTTTAGGTAGATATATCAGTTATACCTCTGCTGGGCTTGGTCTCTGGCCTTTTTTCAGTCCCAGATGAAATTTGTGGCATAACTGACAATACAGCCCTAAATGTGCATGCTCTAAATCTGAAATTCCAAGGTTTATTTCTTGGCATTAGCAAAATTAGGTTATTTTTAGTAACCCATGATTAGATCTGCAGTTTGGGGTGTACTGTGCTAGAATTTAGAAAAGGGAAAGCAAGATTCAGTAAATGTCAGCTGATTATAGTTTTCTGTGAATTTACTCAGTCTTTTTCTTAACCTAGCAAACATTTCAGTGTTAAAAATAAAAAGAATATGCTGTTAAGGAGTTTAGGGGGAAATTCAGGATATTGTCTTTGATGCTTGAATGGAGCTGCTGCTATTTTACATAAAGTTGTGGTTTAATTATTGAATTGTTATGGACATCACAAGCATTTTTCATGGCAACCAAACAGTATCCTTTACCTTCCTGAAAACCTGAAAGGACAGTTGTTGCTTATAAGTAATACGAGAGATTCTTTCTTTCTTATGTGTGTCATTAAGTCTCCATGGAGTTACCGGTAACTAAATGCAAGTTAGCTGTTCACATATTTCGAGAAGTTTTTAAGTGTGTTTTTTACTGAATATTTTTTCAGAACGATTAATGAGTAATGAAATAACTTTGTGATGTGAAAGGATATGAAGGACCCATAAATACTCCAGAATGGGGACAGAAATCTCCTTTGCAATAGACTGAGAGTTGTACATTTCAAGTAGAAAAAAGTTACTCATGGTGGTCAGAAGTGACTCTGGGTTATGAAGGGCGTTGGTCTGAAGGGAACAGGGAACTGCTGGTAGGCAGTAAATTGTCCTGGGTATATCCTGGTATGAGTTTTAAAGTCACAATTATTCACTTGCTTATGAACAAGCCTTCTCCAGTACAGTGCCCTGAGCTGGGAGAGCTGTGGTAGGTAGGTGGTGGGACTGAGAAGTTGAGAGGAGTCTGAACGGCCGAGTCTGTGCGTCATTCCCATGAAATTTATGCTGGAACTTTGATGACTCAAAGGGTTTGGGTTAGTGGCTTTTACTGCACTGTATTCCCACACTTGCTCCTGCAAGTATGCGTGTGGGTGCATAGTATTAGCAAAAAACTCGAGTTAAACAGAAAAAAAATAATAAAATTTTTCCCTATCAAGGGGCACCACCTTCTGCAGTACTGTTCTCTGGGTTTTGAAGAATATAATGACCTCATCTGACCTCACTTGCAGATGAAAACACTTGACACCTGAGACAGTTAGATTATAGGGTAGACAACAGAATACAACCCAGAAGGTATTTTCTCATTTATCTCTGAAGTGGTTTATAGACTATAAGAACACGTAACACAGATAGCTGCCTGCCTTTTTGATTTAGATGGTTTATTTAAAAGTTCTGGAGACAAATCACTGTTCAACTTCAGGTTCTACTTAGTCTAAGTTGTCTGTTATGCTAACCTGCTTTTGCTTTTCGAGAAAGAATTCACAGAAAGCTCACTGTCTTAAAAAAACCCTGAAAATTATTTTATAGATATATAGCAATAATGAATGCGAAAAATGAACATCTAAAGTTTTTGACCTTGCTCTCTTCCTTCAGAAATGTTAATGTTCTTAATTTGAAAAAAGGAAAATAGCCCAAGTACTTATATCAGATGACTCATTTGAACAATTAAGCACATGAATTAATGTCTGTAGCCCGGAGAAAAATTGATGCAAGTGGTTACATTCATGTAATAGAAATTGTTCAAGTAGTTTTTCTTCACCATAAATTTATGTGTCTGCAAACTCATTTTCTTTTGAACCCTGTACCTGTTGACCTCCATGTTAAATTTGATATTCAGAGCACTTGAATAAAATAAGTTTGTATATTTGGGCCTAATTCATGAAGATCTCTCTAACACAAAGCAAAATGTACTCCCTCATAAAAGAAAATTAAAAGCAAAGATAACGGCTTGAGTAGGCAGTTTTTGAATAGGCAAGGTTTATAGTAATTATTTTAAATTGCTGAGCTTAAAATTAATTTTTAGACTATTTTTTACATGGTGAAACAGAAGAAGGATGCCCGTTTTGGTTTTTTCATAAGTCTCAAAAGTGAATACAATTTTTTTAATTGTTAGAATTGTTACGCTGAATTTTCTGTTATATTTTTGTGTTGTTCTTAACATTAATTTTCTTGCTGAAATGTATCTTCTTTGATACAAAACTTCCCTGAGGAGGGCAGTAGCAGAAGGAGAAAGAGAACTTATGACCAGTTTACTCTTTTCTCAGAAAAGAGATATATTTTACAGTATTCTCCTTTTTTCTGTTAGTCATCTGGTTCCATTTTCTGTTGTTTGTTTGTCTGGAGAAAAAAACTAAAAGATTTTTTTAATGCTAGTGTTCTGTTCCTTTTACAAAAGAAAAAGGAAATAGACAAAAATGGAGTAACATAAGGGTAAGAACAATTGAAAGAGCATGTCCAGAAGGACTAGATCTTGACTTCCTCCCTAATAAGAAAGAGCTTCTGGAGGTTTCTGGTCTAACCCCTCACTCAAAAAAAAGGCCAAATAGAGCAGGTTGCTCAGGGTCTTGTCCACTTGGGTTTTAAAAATCTCCAAGGACGGTGATGAGTACAAATACCTAGTAAGGACTTTAAGCTTGACTGTAAGCACAAGTATATTTTTTTATATATGTATGCCTGTGTACTTATATGTACATATTTGCATATGTATGTCCATATATATAGAGAGATATAAAAAATTATACCCCAAATAAAATTTATATTGAATTTTCACATGCAAATCCTGTGTATACTAGGATGGTTAATATTATTTTTATGGAAATAATTATTGATATTAAATTTGAATGTTTTTGGGTTGCTGGCTACAGCCCATATTTCAACACCGATATTTGTTGATACTTTTAGAAAGTAGTTATTTTATGAACAGTCTACTGGTAGAAATATTTCAAATCCACTATTGCCATAATTGCTTGTTTCTCTTGAATGAGGAAAATTGCTTATGTTGGAATTAGAAATGCCTGGAGTTTTATCTCTGGTATATCATACACCAGCCACTGAACACAAATACAGAGGTTTGCCTTAGGCTGTATATCTACATTAAAACCAATTTAAGTCATACAATATAGTCTTTACCTGTAGCCTTCACTTCCCTCTAGGATCCTCTTTTTCTTACTCATATTTGTGATATCTCCTGTTAGCTATTTTCTTATACCTTGTGTCAAAATCCAGTAGGTTTAGATTAAGTGCCCTTGATCTTTAGGAAACTTTGTAAACAATTTCTGTTACTTCTGAATCTCTAGCAGTTCTCCCAACCTCTAGTTCACTCCTTATCACCTCTAGGCTTTCCAGGGAGGGTAGGTCTTATCTGTGCACATTTCGTACAGTCTGTTGCACTAGATCTCAACCATGACAAATTTTCTTTAAGCCTAGAATAAATAAATGTCCCAACTTGAAGGTCACTGTAGTTGTGGAAACTTTGCCTCATGATCCAAAATTTCACCTTGGATAAAGGGGAGTCAGTGGTGAGATTCAAAAAGACAATGTAATTAGACTGAGAAATAAGGAAAATATAGAAAAGTATGGAGGATGGCTGAGGATGTTGTTCTGCTAAGGGAGCTAAGATAAAATGGAAGAGGCAAGATGAAAAAGTGAGACATTCACCTAGTCAAAGCTAGTTGGAGTTACGTTACTAACTGCACGTTGTATAACTGCAACTTATTAAAGAGCAGCCAACAATCTTAATTTTGCGTTATTAACAAAGACTGTCACAAAATATAAACCAGTTTTCTTCTCCTCATGAATTTTCTCCTGCAAGACACAGACATGTAACAGGCAAGGAAGATTTTCTTTGGATTCACTGGTTCAGTCTGGAGCATTTAACTTCCACTTCTGAGTAGTCCCGGGAGGCTCAACGCACTGGAAGTTGTACTGTTATATTCATTGTACACTTTTTCTACAGCTAAAGAGCAGATAAGCCTTTTAATTTTTCTTGAATTGTTTATCTTTGAATAATGCTCTTTTATCAGAGAGAGGTGGCAGCTCTCAATAATAGTGCATTAAAATAGTGCACTTTTGCAGAAAGGATGGTCTCAAAGATTTGTACCCTCCCCAGCAGAAGCTGGACTTGGAGGATTCCATGTGTAGAGATAAGTCATAGAATCATAGAGTCATTAAGGTTGGAAAAGACCTCAAGGATCATCAAGTCCAACCGTCAAACCAACACCACCTAACTCACTAAACCGTGTCCCTAGTCCCATTAAACACTTATGTTCATGAGATGTCATTGCCTCCCTGGCAACATCCAACCTTGTGTCACTGTCAACTTAGTTGGATATATAGCTAGAGATTTTGAAAAATCTTTTGCATGTTGTAGCTGGTAAAGGAAATAAACCTGAATTAGTTTTCAAATCGAGAGAAGACGTCCACATGAGCTCAAGAGTCATTTGTTTTATTTTTCGTGTACTCAGAAACAGTAATTTCCAGGGTTGGGTATGTCTTTCCAGTCAGGCTACAGATGCTGAACAGGAGAGTATCATTGTAAAATCGGGAGACCAGTTGATGAGTTTGGAATTGAGGTATCTCTGGAAAATACTGTGGAGAAGGTCATACTGACTATGACTATACCAGTCATATTGACATTATGACTACTAGAGAGGCAGAAAGAGGATAAAGAGGTGAGGTGTAAACACACTGTACACAAGTCCTTTGAAAGATAATCTTCCCAAATTCTGAACTAAGAATACTATAATGGTATGTTGCAAGGTTTTGTTGTGATGAAGATTCCACCTCCCCTGCCAATTTTACCAACCTAGAAAATAGATTAAATTTCTACATTCCCTTCCTTGAAGGAAGTGGACTTAATTGGGTTTTCCAGTACATTTACAAAACACTCGGTGTGCACTACATGTTGTTTCTCTCTATTTTCAAAGAAATACTGGTTATGCAACTACTTTTTGAGAAGGAATAAAAAGTAAAGGAACTCCATGCCCTTTATGTTTTCTAAGAATAAATCAAAGCATATTGACAAAGTTTGGGCTCATTGCTCACAGATGGGATTTTCAGGGCAATTCCCCTGTTCCTCCAGCCTTCCCCTTGTGCGAAGATACCACCCATGAGGTTTAGTAAGGAGATGGGGATTTGTGGACCAAAAATACCTCTTCTTCCTCTTCCTTTTCATGATCAGAGAGAAACAGAGTGAACGAGTCTCTCTCTTATCCTGGAAAGACTGTACTTCCCACACCTTCTCCAAGCCCTGGACAGGATCCCTTCTGGCTCTGTGCATCTCCCTCTCCAAGTAAAACCCATCTCTGACTCCAAAGATGTTTGCCATTAGTTTGGAAGAACAACCCTCTTGTATCTCCCCAGATACCCCAAATCTGCCTTGAAGGCATCCTATTTGTCCCTTTATATTCTGGTGTAGGGTATGTGCTGGCAGGAACGGTTGTACGTTGTGCTTAGTTCATACCTTTGTA
The DNA here is from genome assembly GCA_011057875.1 of Pterocles orientalis. Taxonomy (NCBI): domain Eukaryota; kingdom Metazoa; phylum Chordata; class Aves; order Pterocliformes; family Pteroclidae; genus Pterocles; species Pterocles orientalis. Next base: position 724,213 of record WKFP01014816.1, read on the forward strand.
ATAAACACTGATACTGAAACGACACTGTCCAATGCAGTGCATCTTTCTGGTGTGCATTGAAGGCATAACATACTATCATTCCAATACTAGTGTTTGAGAGTGTTTAATTAGTTTTGTTTGGTTGGGTTTTTTTTAGTATTGTCTATTATTTTAAAGTATTTTACCAGAAAATAAGGACCAAGAATACTTCCAGAAAGCACTTTTTATTATAGTTCATACAGCAGAATGTCACACTCTCAGGTTGCATAGAAATATTTCATTTTAAAAAACCCCATAATTTTCTGTAAAATAAAATGGCTATATTTTCTCCCTAGCTGTTATTCAGTCTCCTTCTCTTAGAAAACTTTTGGGATTGGCATTGTTGTGTTACAGTATCACCAAAAACTTATCCTATTAATTTTAGTAATTCTAAATAGTGTATAATTCGGTTCTCATTCACTTAAGGCTATATTACAAATACATTAGGAAATTCTCACTATCTATGTCGCTTTTTATGCAACAAAGTATTAAGTTGCTGAAAAATTTCCTTTTAGATAGTTGTAGCTGAGTCAAACTATTGGTAAAATTTGTATTAATTCTCTCACAGGTGACAGCAATTTCTTTTAGGAGACAAGCTATTATCCCAAGTGTTCTGTGTCCAACATTGCTTCTAGTATTGCTGTCTCAGAATAAATATCCATCAATAAACAAATTGTAAGGAAAGAGTGGGGTTTGGATTTTTATTTTTTTGTCATTCACTTCACATTTACTGCTTTTTGTCTTACAAGGCAGACAGAATGAAGCAGAAGAGAAAAATTCTAGGTGAGCAGGGTCTGTCAGCTGTACTGTCTCTATAGTCATATGGGTTGCTCTGATTTGAGTCCTTTAAGAATAATTTTAAAGCAGAGCCATATATATAATGAGTCAGTCAGTTTTCATAGACTTGTTTGTCTTAGTTTAGACAAGACTTTCTTAACTCTTCTTGAAAAATGGGAATATCAAATACACACTGCGTATTTTCACAGAAGCTCCAAATCTCCTGTTGGAGCCAACAAGGCTTGGGTTATAGATTTCAGTCAAGTATTAATTACTTACCACCTTTCACGGCTACACAAAGACTGTACTTCTATTTCTGTTCGCTTATTCATGGGTGAAAACAAACAGGAAGAGATCCCAAAGAAAACGACAACTTCCATGTGAAAACCCACTATTGAGCCCTGTGTTTATCTGTACAAAAATTGGCAACAGCTCTATTACTGCCTTGTGTTCACATTTATAACATATAAGTGCATCACACGCATACACATGCAAAACTTACCATTAAAATTTGTATGAAAGAGTTCAACAGTTTTACTATTTTATTCCAAAGACATACTTCTCTTAAAAGCACTATGTCTCTTCTGATTTTTAGAATGAAGTTGTAAATACTTTCAAAATAGTTCTTGGTTCAAACAGTTTTTAATATATGATCCTACAGTATTATCTTTTATATATAAAAGTAATAAGGAAAAATGCATATCATATTCACTAGATTAGTACCCTACAACAAATAATCCTTATATTTCTATTCTAGGACATCAGGGTTTAGAATGGTCTATACCTATGCACTACTGTGTACAGAAACTGCAGAAAAGATGAGCCTCTGCATCAGTAAAATCCAAAGGGTGGTATATGTCCAGGAAATAAGACAAGGAAGGAAGGATTGTAAATTCTAAAACAGGAGATATTTTAAAATAACTAGCTGAGTAAAGACCTAGAAGCTTATGTTTTATCTCAAATTATTTGTAAACAACATTCTGTCCCAGAGCTTGGTATGGAGTTTCTGAAAGTGCTGAATGTAAGCCAGACCAGGAAGATGCGAGATGAGTTTATAGGAAACAGACCCTGTTCACTCAGACTTCCTTAAACAAAGTTTTGATAACAAAACAAATATTTCTGCTTGATCTCCATTGCTTACATATGCCTGCTATGTAAAAAATGTAACGAAACCATCTTTTATCTCTGTGTAAGTTCATAAGCTAAAGGTTCACCTTATTTTTCTGCAGAAAAGATTTGCATCCCATGTAAAGCACTAGCAAAAACTGGATTCTACTGGCAGGATGGCAGGGGCTATGCTGCCTGGGCTGCCCCCTCTGAAACTCACCTGTCACTTATACATAGTCAGCTCGCCTATGTTCTTTGTGACTTTTTCCCTTCCAAAGCCTTTCTATTTATTGCAGTGTGGAGGAGGTCGTGCATGGTGCAATGCATTGTCAGTATGGTGTATCTGGTGGGGGCAGCAGGGATGACACACCTGGGTAAGTGGCTGTCCCTGCCTTGGCTGGCTGGGGACTCTGCTGAGGTGCCCTTCTGCATTGTGGTGTCTTATTTGTACCTGCTTTTTCCATAGCTCTCCCATCCTAATGGCACGGGGTGCACTGCCCTTTCTTGTGTGGTGGCTGCTGCTGAATGGCTCTGTGTTTCTCCCCTTACCCCTTTTTTCTACCCTGGGAAAGCCAGGGTGTCTCTGCTGCCATGTCCTGGAAGGCTAAGGAGGAAGTGGAGGACCAGAGAGAGCTGGTTGTCTGCCCATGCCTCTCCACTCTCATCACTGGGAGGTTCTCATGTCCCATCCTGTGCCTCAGAAGGGAAGCTGGGTCTCTGATGGACAGGTCTGGATAGCGTAGATACAGATACTCATTTGAGTAAGTCCCCTTCTTCCTCCTTCCATTGTCACTCTAGCTCCAACTCCTAGGTCTTCCCTTGAGCAGCTTTTGTGGGGTGTCAGTCATAGGTATTGGATCAGTTTTGTTTACAGATACTTCTTGTAGGCCACCATGTTTCCTTGAGAAGGGAAGTAAGAGAAGGTAAAACACATCGTGATAAGTGCACAGCTCAGCCAAACCTGAATGGAATTTCACGAAATAAAGGACGCTTCACTGTCTGAATTTCAAAAGCCTGTTTGAGTTTAATTTGAGCTTCTCAGAAGAAAGTCACAGGAATCCTCCTTGAAAGAAACTGTTAGAGAGTCTAACTATAGGAGAGCTGACCAGTTCATCTTATGCTTCACTCTGTGATTTACCTGCTGTAAAGTAACTATCTGTTCTGTGAGACTTGATACAAAACTTCCAAAAAATAAAAAAAGCACAAAAGCTTGCCCTATTTTTCATTTCTGTTATGTTTTACAGTGGAAGGACACAGTCAGTAAATTATTACAAAACCCATCTAAAATGACATCTTGTTTTGTAAACACTGAAGCATCACTGGGGGTACTTGAAGGGGATTCTGCTGGAGTGCAATCGCCCGCCACTCACTTCCATTTCCTTTGGTCAAGAATTGCCTACTGAGTCAATTTTGACAACACTCCTTAAGCCACACCCAGGATTAAGACTTTTTTGTCCAGGAGAAGTCTTTGTAATTCATATTTTGTTTCAAGCCTTATTCTTCAAAAAGTCAATAGTACTAAGCAGTACCACACTTAGTGCTATTGAAAAGTAAAAGCAAAACATGAATCTGAATTATGGGAGCAGCTGAGTAGACTGTATCATACTGACAGATGCTTTGACCAGAAGAAAAGGTCTTTTCACACTATAAAACATTTCAAAAGACTAAAAGTTCATCTGCCTGTCTTAAAAATCTGGAAAAATTGTATACAAAGGTTTCTAGTTGTGGGATGGTAATGATGGAAAAGGAGAAAGAGAAGTTTCTTCCCTTTGTGAACAGCATGAAAGGACTTGACAGGGATGTTTCTCAGAGGACAAAAGATGCTGCATGTCAAGAAAAAAAGTGAGCAACAATAGCAGAAAAGCAGTGATCAAGGCAAGAACCTTGAATGAGATTCATAACAGGAGTGGTGAATCCTCCAAAGCACAGCTTATGTGCCAGCACATAAGTGCAAAGAAAATAGGTTGTTCTGAATACAGAGGTAGAAGAGGTTCCTTGTTAGTCCATAACTGTCAAGCAATTATATCAGGAAAAGAATTTCTAAGCTGAATTGTGGCAGATAATGCAGACTTTGAGGAGTGGAGCGGGGAGCAGAAGAAAAGTAGGCTTCCACCACACTGTGGGCTCTTCCATGTGCTACAGGAATGAGAAGACTTCAGGGACTGGTAGCTGAAACTGTCTGAAGAAGAGACTGTATGTAAGGTAAATTTTTTACAGTCAGTGCAAATGTGAACTCATATTTTAGAGAATAAAGAAAGTGCCCTTTTCATATATTTATTTGTCTTGCATTTCAAGCAGAGTATTTGATATTCCCCTGTTCAATAATTTTTTCTGAAGTCTATGAGGCAGACAAAACTAGTGATAGCATATGTAAAACAGAAGGGTTTCTGAAGTAAAAATTATTTGTTTTTAATCTCCCATGAAATATAATTCTCCACATCCAAAAAATGAAAAACTGTAAGGGATCTGCTCTCCCCTTTCTGCACATGTGTAACTCCATTTAGCAACAGCAAAATTAACACACACTCATTAACTCTTTGAATGTCTTCCTTCTACACATTAAGAGCAGCTTACATCTTTTGTAGATGGATGCATGTATGTCATTAAAAAGTTGCATTTTTTTAGCTTTTTAGATTTAATATTAGTGGTGTCTTTTCTTGATTTTTGTTAGAAATTCCCCTATATGGACGTAGCAACCATATTTAATTTTTTTGTAAAGTAGATGGAGCTACTGTTCTAGTAGAAGAAGAGAGAGGGAAGCTACAAATGAGTTGCACCCAGGTGCACCTCCAGGCAATGCTAATGGATGGCAGCAGAAATCATTGAGCCTCTTTTAGTAGACCTGCCCCTTTCAGAGGTCAAAACAAAACACAGCAGTGTTGTAAAACTAAATTAATTGCTTCTGAAGAGCTTTAGGGTCCATCAGGAAAAGGTGGGGCAGAAATTAAAAGTATTATCATTGTTGATTTGCATCCTGTGGTAATTTTGGATCATGGATGCTTAGAACTAGTAGGAGTATAAACACATGAAACGGAGTTAGAATACAAAAGCATTGCAAATTTGTGCAATAACTTGACTTTACATTTTAATATTTAGGCTTGCACTCATTTTGCAAGCCAGGAAAGAAAAGAGAATCTTAAAGTTGTATTGATTTCTTACTACCAAATTTTGCCTCTAAAGCAGATAATATTTTTGGCCTGGATCTGTGTGTTATTTTCCATTTTCCTCAGCCTCCCACACATTAATGACTTGTGCATGGAATTCTCTTACCCTATGAATATATTTTCTTTTTAAGCACAGTCTCCACAGAGGTGGAAAATGTGAATGTGAAATTGAAGCTTGCCATCCTCAAAGAAGGGTAAAGATCTAGGAGCGTGTACAACTCTATCCCGAACACCAGTTTGTCAAGACATAATTTACAAAGGCTCAGTTGCACAGGCATAATTCTGCCTTTCTTTCAAGATGAATACTTTTATACCCTTAGGCATGTGATTTGTCAAGACAGCTTTGTAGCCTGGTGGGCAATCAGAATTTGCCTTAGTGGACTGAAATGACCCAAAACAAACTCAGTACTTAATCTTCTTTATTGCTGAAATCAATAAACAGATCCATGCTAAGTGCTGACAGTTCTTATGGAGGGAGTGAAAAGTAGAACTGTCTGCTCCTTGAACCTCTAATATTTTATGGGCCAGAAGTTTTGTTTTGTTATTTGACAAAGAACTTGTTAATTTTGTTTTATTATGCATAAATTAACAGGAGGTATTTTCTTTGTGCTAATTCGTATATGCAATGCTACAAGATTAATGTATCTCAGATGACATCATCCAGAGGGCCCAATACAGCAGTCAGTGAAAAATATCCACCCAGATAATCGAGCAGGTACAGTGGGCTCTGGCAGAGCCCAACAGTCCAGGTGAGTGGCACAGTTACAGCTGACCATGCTGGCTCCCAAGCTATCCTTCTGAAGAGCCCCAACCTAAATAAGGGTTTTCTCCCTTCTATATAATGTCAGATCCTGAACATATTCACCAAGATTTTTTTTCTGGTTTTATAATGTATTTAAGGTAAGGAATATGCCAAAAAACTTAAATTAGCTTTCCTGGGATTGTATTTTTTATTACCACACAACAGCTGATTTCCCCTGCAGTTTCATGTAACACTTTTAATTACATCTTGTCCTGAAGAGAGTGAAATGATAATAATAAAAATGAGAGCTGCTGAATGGACCAAAGCTACTCATAAGACAAGTGGTTTGTAACTTTGGTAAATTTGGAATAAACCTCAACTTCTGCTCTGCCTCTTTGGGAAACAGCCACAATTCTGAATTCCACAAGTATCTCTGGATGAGGAGGAAATACAAAATAACTTTGTATGCAAAGCAATCATAAGACATAATGCCATTTATACCCATGGAAATTAATATCTTGTGACAGAAACAGTGAAGAGAGACTTACTGTCAAAATTTGGCTCTGCAGCTACTTGCCTGTCCATCTGGCTGTTTGCCGTTTTTGTTTACTTGCTATTAGCGACTAATCAAAAAAAAAGTTCTACTGAATTATGGGTGCTGTCAAGTTTTGTATGAAAAGTATTAAAACTTTAAACAAAACGGTCTTCTGAATTCCTGTCCTTCTGGTCCTGCAGTCTTATCTTGCTTTATACTTTTGTTTAAATTGTTATTTCTCTTTCTTTTTTTTTCTTTTTTTCTTTCTTTTTTTTTTTTAATTTGGAGTTGATTCAATAACCCAGTCTCTATTTATTTCTTGCAGATGTTAAAATTATGAAACCCTCTCTCCCTCTGCAGCAGCGCACGGCAGCCATGACATCTCCTCTGGTCCTCTGCGGAAGGTATATTGCAGCCTGCTGCTGAACTGTTATGACATGTCTCTAGCAATCAGAAAGAAAAGCTGGGAAGAGCATGTGACCCAGTGGATGGGATTGACTTTGGAGTCTGTGGAGTATAATACAGCATGTCATCATGGACTTTTAGCTGATAACTTGCACACAAGTATGGAAAAAGATGAGGTTTTGAGCGTGGACCGGAAAGAAAAATGCGCTTCATTTCCAGAGTGTTGTTATAGTGGAGAGCTGATTGGCTTTCCTGCAAAGCAGCTGGGAAACGTTTCAAAGGAGGTGGACGAAAACGATAACCATGAGGATGAGGAGCATTTTCTGGAGGCCAGTACAGAAACTTTAGTCCATGTATCTGATGATGATGATGACTATTCAGCACTCAACCTGGAGAGTGTTAATTACCACATCACTGCTGTGGGAAGGAAAGCAAAAGCTGAAGAGAAGAATTTAAATGGAGCAGGCTCCTTAACACAGATGGTACCAATAACAGAGAGTAACATGGCAGCTGAACCATCCAGAATAATTGGAGAACCTGGCTATGACACAGTTCCTAAAGAGGAGACGGAAGAAGACAACGTTTGTGGCAGCATTGGCCAAAGCCTAAAGTTTTGTAGTTATGAAGGCTTAAATGAAGAAGTAGATGTAGAGAAAGAAAGTCTTTCTCATTCTCCAAATGTGAAAGAAATTATTATGCCTGGGAAGCAGCTGCTTCGTGCTGCTGTAATTGCACAACAGTGCCAGAAATCTGATGCTTTTAAAGATGGGCTTGGAAAGTCTGAGTGTAATGTGGTAGAGAGTGGGATTTCTTCTGAATCATGCCCTAGCAGTGATAAACAGCCATATTCAGTGGTGGAATCCAGCAACTGCCTTATGCAATCCTCTCCTTGCTCTCTCATCCCAGCAGTGGAAAATGGTCTGGATGAGAGTGGTTTCACAGAACCTCAAGTGGCCCCGGAAAACAAATGCCTTTCAAATGTCAGTTCAGCAGAAGACATTCAGTGTTTACATGTAAGGGATCATTTGACCACACAAGAATATTCAGACTGTCAAGTGAAACTGCGCAAAAGAAAGGTAGGATGCTCATAAACTGCGGAGATGGTTTTCTAATGTTTTCCCCCCCAATTTCTTATGGAGGTGATTCCATGACTAATTGAGCGGAGATAAAATGTGTTTTTCAGCCTTTTTATAGTAACTTGTCAGACTTTTCTTAGGATGGTTTTGAGAATAATGTGTCTATGCGACAACCAAGTTTCATGAGATTTTTTTAAGGTTTGAAATTGGCTGAGCTGTGTATTTGGAAGGTGCTTGATTTTAACTTTATTTTATATATGCATATATCTTTATATATTTTAAAAATGTTGTTCAAGGCTAAATGAGTAAGTATCTTGTATGGGTTTGGTTTGACTCTTGGTTTTCTACTGCTATCAGATACCATTAACACTCTTAGGAAACAGATTGTGCCTAGAGGTTTGTAAGCCTTGTTGAAAAAAGGGAACAGGAGAAAAGTGCAAAAAAACTTCCAAAGGGAACAAAGGAGTGGAAACATTTAGCAGTAGTTCTTTGGTTTTCAGTTCAGCCCCATGAGCATATGCTTTTGCAAAAAAAAAAAAAAAAAAAAAAAAAA
>WKFP01014816.1:737590-761633 GCA_011057875.1 Pterocles orientalis
CTCCTCTGCACCCGCTCCAAGAGCTCCACGTCCTTCCTGTGCTGGGGGCCCCAGGCCTGGACACAGTACTCCAGATGGGGCCTCACAAGAGCCGAGTAGAGGGGCACAATCACCTCCCTCTCCCTGCTGGCCACCCCTTTTTTAATGCAGCCCAAAACACAGTTGGCTTTGCGGGCTGCAAGCACGCACTGCCGGCTCATATCCAGCTTCTCATCCACCAGGACCCCCAAGTCCTTCTCCGCAGGGCTGCTCTCAAGGAGATCTTCCCCCAGTTTGTATAAATACCTGGGGTTGCCCCGACCCAAGTGCAGCACCCTGCACTTGGCTTTATTAAACCTCATTAGGTTAAACGTCAAGGGCAGGTGATGATACCTCCTTCTGGGGAATTTAAACTGAGCAGCTGAAGTGCTAACTTCACCCCTGCTGAAACAGAGCCCGCCCACCAGCTGATAGCTACCAGCACAGGCACAGCACATTTTCAAAGTCAATTAACTTTAATTGCACCTTTGCAAAATATGATGTATAAATGCATTCATTTCCCACAGAAATATTTTCCTATAGAGTATTTTTTAAAGATAATTATCTTAATATTCTAGTGGAGCAATCCAACAACCAGGAAAAAAAATCTGCTTTCTCAGATTATAATGATCATTAGAAATTCTGAAAATGTGGACAACAATTAATGTTGTTTGGATAGTTGTAGGACACCAAGGCCTCACAACTTCAGTGTGATCACGGGAGATCAAGGTTTCACTGTCTAAATCTAGACATTAAAAAAGTATTAATAGATGTCAGTGGAACTACTGTGTTCTTAGAGTAGATTTAAGTGCCTTGCTGAACATGGGTGTTGTAACAATTTGAAACCTTAGAGACTTCAGAAACTAGTTACTATAGGATCAGTATCACAGCAAAATTGTTCTCAAATCATATGGTTCTCTAACTGTACTTCCTGTGCAATTCAGACCTGCACTTACGCCAGAATAGTTTCTTTTTCATATACAGAGATGAATAATATCATCTCAGCATTTAGGGAATGATTTTTCTTAGTGTTGTGAAATCTATTTTCTCATGTATGGAGTTTGGATTTGCTTTTGTTCCTTTTCTACATCGGTCAGTTTCAGGAAAGATCATGGATCTGTTTTTCAAACTCACAATGTGAACATGAACACCATCAAAAATTGATGAGAGAGCATAAGCCACAACAGCTTTTTGAAGGGTTAGTTGCTACCCATGTCTTAGAGCTGCCATCTGTAGTATTAGTTAAGTGGGCAACTATTTTGAGATCCACAGTTACTTCCCCACAAAGAATTTGCTGCGTTTGCACATTGCTATTAAATGGTCATAATTTTGAAGGCATTGGGAAGAATTTGGCAAGAGCTGCAAGTAAAGCAAAACAAACAGTACGATTTCTTTAAAAAAACTGAAACCTTCTTGGCTGTCACGAATATTTGTTACTCTTTTCTGCACTGAAAATTGCTTCCTAAATTTACCATTTAATCATGAAGATGTGGTTCAAAAAAATAAACGGACTAAACCAGTTGGATGTAAGTTTTTAAAATTATGCATATGATCTATGGTAATTAGTAGAAAGTGGTAGTCATAAAGCACTCCTGTTATTGTGGTTACATGACCATGAATTTTCTCTGTTGCTTTCAAAAAAATATGTATCATAAATATTATCACCATCTGGGAAGCTAGAGACTGCTTTCCCACAGACTTCCTTTGTGTTTGGACTGAAGTATGATGTATTTCAAACAATCTGAGAAGTATTTAAAACAAGCTCAGAAAAGGATGGGATGATTGCCAGGCCATTACAGTATAACCTTTATGCAAATTTTACTTTGACACATTTTTGTGACAGTGGTCAGCAATAAATTTTAAAGGCTGCCAGCGTTGTCTAGACTGCAAACTAAGACTGTTGCACATCAATTTATGCCTTAGTTGGAGTTCAGCTACCTAAAATGGTCATGAAAGTATTTGTATTTATACACGGTTCATAGTCATGCACTATCGCTTCCCAAAGTGATATTACATGTTTCCAGGAACCACTGTAGAGAGCTTTAGTTTCATGCAGTTCATACTCAGAAATTTCTAATTTTGTCTAGATTTGCAATAATTGCCTGGAAGAAAACTTTAAAACATTGTTTTTTGTTTATTTTTAAAACGAATCTTTTAAAAGTTCTGGTTGGTAAGGGCCAAATATTTGCTGTTTATATTCTATAAATTCTCAGTTTGTAGGTCATGTTAAATGGACCAATGACCACTTCCTAAAAAGACACCAGATTTGTAATTAACACCACATTTTTGAGGGAAGGTGTCTTGAAATAAATGAATGTGCATAGCATGCAAAAACCAAATTTAACAGTTTAACAAATGGTAAGCAGAATTAAAATATGTGGGTAAAACCTTTTGTATTACATGACATCACTATCTACAACACACTTTTCCATTTGTTAAAGAAAAAATTGAAAGAAAGGACTCTGCTTCCCAGAACTGTTCATCTGGCACTTTCACAAGCATAGTGTTCACTTTGAATTAACAATCAAGTGAAGACAGAATGATCTGAGAGGCACACAGACATACAGCTTCCATCAAAAACTGGTAAATACAGGGGCAACCTGGAAAGTCAATATTAGAGCACCCCTGCCTGCATTGAAGGGACTTTGAATCCATAGCCGTGTCAGAGCAGCTTTCTCAGCAGAACCCTCTATGGCAGACACGATCTGGGCTACAAGCAAAGGCTTTACAGTTAGCGGTGCTGTGTCTGAGGAGAAGGCACAGAAGAGCAGCCCACCCTGGCCAGCTCTGGGGTTTGAGGCTTTACAGCAGAGAGGTCTTTGCCACCGCTGTCAAGGAGTAATTGGCCCGAGTAGTATCATGGTGGGTAAGTCCACAGGTGTCTGATCAGCTCCCACACAGTAGTTAACAGCAAGCAAGCAAAAGAGAACCCCTGCCATGGGCTGAATTGCAGCGGAGTGGGAACCATCTGCAAAGTGTTTTCCACAAGGGTTTTTTTCATTTGTTTGTGGTGTTTGAGTTTTTTGCTTGCTTCCTGTCATGATAGTGAACATATGACTGAAATACCTACAAATGTGTTGCTCATGCTTGTGTCCTTTTACTTCTCTTTCTTAATGGCAACATAGACAAGGGGTCTACGTCGCAGATAGGGTGTATTGAATATGGCTTTACAAAATGAAACAATACTGTTTCTGCTGCCAAAAATTATTCCAAGCTCCAGAGGATATGGCCTAAAATGGTTATGAATTCAAATTTAGATGGATAGTCTTCCTCCTACAAAAAAAATCCAAGCAGCAATACAGCTTCTCACTATATGTATGCACAAGTGTCTGTGTGCGCTGGGTTAAATGTATGGCAAATGTAAACCAGATTCTTGTTCTCCTTCATAACTCTGCCACAGCTGACGTCTAATGCTTGTACAACAATGGAACATAAAGAACGTGAATTATGCACACTGCATTAATGAAGCATTGGCTCACTGTAACATGAGGATATCCTTCAACAATGTGCCATATTACAGCAATAAGTTTCATATCTTAGGTTTCCCTTTTTTTTTGCAGTCTTACCTTACACAAGAGTTAAAATAGCAAATGCAATATGTAAAATATTTATGTTAAATGGAAGTTTAGTTATCCTTTCCTCTAAGATGTTTCCTTCCCAAACATTTTTGCACACAGCAGATTCAATTAAACAAAGGTTTCTATATGGATAGAGTGTCTTATTCATCTGAATAGTTTTGCTTTAATATAAAATGTATCATCTAATATACCCATGCAAAAAAAAAAAATAAAAGTCTAGGGAGCTAATTCTGTTCTTGTACTATATGTTTTAATCTCTTGGGTTGTATCCTCAACCTGCTTAAAAAAGATGGTTTACATGCACTGATAATCATTTACATGTGATCCATGGCCATTTGATGTGAAGGCATGAAATACATGAAAAAAACTCAGCAGCACCAAACCTCATGGCTTGTGCTGCATGTAATTTTAGCTTCAAAATATTTTAAAAGCTGACATCTTTACTTCATTGAAAATGAAAAAGCATGGCCACAAGCAAAAATTTGGGAATGTAAACTAAACTACTTTCCTACATCCAGATTTTCTGAAATACTGTGCTTTTCTTCTGTTAAATGCTAGGCTGTATTTATATCACACAAATTTAGTAGTGACTGTATGTGTGCATCACACCTCTTACATCTGCTGAATTTATTCCAGCATGGTAAATTCACAGGTTTATAAATATTCTCTGTTGCTTCATACGTGATAAGATGATGTGGTAGATGAGCACTGTCCTGGTTAAGAGTTACATTTATATATGAAGTAAAATAGTGGAGAGCAAAAAAGAGAAGAAATAGAACAACGAAGACAGGGATATTGAGAGGTGGGATAAGACTGGAAAATAAGTAGGTGAAAATTAATTGATTTTCCATGTAAAGTGATCATTCAGCTTTTAATTGCACAAAGCTTTCTCAGCTCATGAAAACTACTCTAAGCTCTGTTTCCAGGTGTTCCTCAATACTGCTAGCAACAGAGTCAAAGATAATTCAGGGTGAAGTTGTTCCATATCTGCATCTTGATTAATATTCTTGTGGGCAAACATCCTGCAGAAATATTCTGCAGGAATATTCTGCAAGACATATAATTTAGCACATTTCACAAACATTTTATTAAGCTTTTAGAAAAGTCATATTGTAATTCTTACTGTAGGTTCTTTTGCAATATATGTTTTAATCAATCGATAATGTTCTTGCAGACTGAAGTCTATGACTACTTATGACTGTGGGGGAAATACATATCTTCTTGAATTTTACTCCCTTGGGAATAGTAACAGAAGCCTTAAAATTAAGACTAAAATGTCCGTTTTTTTCTAGGTCATCCACACTCTCTGACAGGCAAAAAAATTCTTCTTCATCCTACCCATACTCTTCTAGTCAGTGTTAAGATCACTAATTCTTCCACCTCATTCCTGCCTGTTCAGAAATGTTTTGATTTCTTTTTTCCCTCATTTCTTGTACTCAGCTCAGTGTGGCACTATTAAACTTTTTAGCCTTTTATGTGTATATAAAGGAAAGATCACTCAGTGACATGAGAATACTGTTTATTTTTCTCCTTGCAAGCATCATAATTTCACAGGGTTTAATTTCGGGCTCAAGGCAGTAGCCATGCAGAGATTAAGAAGGGAACATGAAGTTGATGTAGAAAAGGGTGAGCAACTTCCATAACTCTGCCTCCACTTTGGTATAAGGAGGAGAGCTGTCCCAAACACCCCCAAGGGCCAGTTTTGTAGCGGTGAACGCAGTTCTTAGTCACCTTGCTCAGCACTCATTTCTACAGTTGCATAAAATCTCTACTCAAATATATTTATGATACTGTCTGACAAAATGCTACTATTCTGTGTCTATTTCACAGCTTCCTTAGCAGGTATAGTCTGCAGCAACTCATTCCTCCATTCTCGGCTTCCTCTCTCAGTCCTTCCCACAGAGGACAAGCTCTCTTGTTTCAACAGCACTGCCTTATGAAGCACAATAATCACAGTTTAAATGTCACCACTGTTAGTCATTGATTATTGTCTTAGGGTTTAAATAGAAATTTCTTATTTTCTAGCTGTTAGGTTTAAAGGGAGGGTTTACCAGTAGCAAAGTATAATTGTGGAGCTTTGATCTCTGCTTTCAAAGTCTTTCGAAGTGTAAAGAAAACTTGTCTGTGCTGAGAAGGGCATTAGAGGCTATTTCTGGAGTTATACCAGGATTCTGAAGGTGAAAGGACACTTTTCCAGCTCTCTCAACAAGTCCCTGGGAACGTTAAAAATAAGTCTTGCTGAGAAAAAAATAAATTGGCACTTGTTATTTGAGAAAATTTCTTTATTCCAGGAACTGCCACATGTAGCAGAAATTTATTTACCATCTGTGTAGACTTGAAAAATTTTCCATCTTACCAGATACACAACTGAAATAGAAACAGATTTTCTGTTCCTGTGTTTTCCACCAACCTCTGCTTTAAGAGAGTGGTGTTGCAAAAACTTATGAAACTTGTGATCACCAAAGCAGATTAGCTCAATTATAGTCTACCTGTCAAACTCTGAACTTCTGGTTGTGACCTTTAATGATAGAACCTTACTGTTGCTAAAGCATGTCACTTGGGGGAGGGAAAGGAGGAGTTCACAGTTGCTTTAATTACTGTTACAGTACTGGCTTTAATCAAAATACAGACACTTGAGACATGAATGTTTTTCTTTGAGTACAGATGTACTTCCTTAATTTCATAGCTCTTCAACTGTAGGGGGAGAAAAAAGGTTAAAAAAACCCCACCACACAAGCTTCCTGCCCTCCCCCCAACCCCCGAATACTGAAGTAACTGCTCCTTTAAAATACAACCTGCCTGTAACTCTGCCTAACATATTTGTATGAATGCACAGGCCAGAAACCAACACAAGCAATTCCTGGGAGACAAGAAGAAAAGGAGTTCAGGAACAGATGTCAGGGTACACAATCTTAACTTTTGTTTGCAGTTCCTGGTGGTTTTTTTGTCTTTCATATATTCCGTATGTATATTTTACATTTATTTTCATGCACACCAAAGATCCTCAAGAACCACAAGGGCTGATTCTTACTTGATGATTAGATGTCATTTGATTCCCATCTACCAAAATAATATTTGTGTGAGTAACAATCTTGATGTAAAAGGCAGGTGTCAAAAACTTCCTCTTTGAAATCCAGCAATCTGATTTGCTTAAAGAATAAAAAATTCTGCCATTCTTATTATTATCATCTTTTCCTGCTTTATCTATTTTTACCTGCCTCAGTGTTCATTATGCTTGGCTGAAGACGCTTTTGCCTGTCACAGTCGCTTTTGCTTTCCTCATTCTGAGCCTTTGAACTAGTAAAATTTTATGAAATGTGACATTGTTTTAACTACAAGTGTTACTGAACCCTTTAATCTGGCAATTTTGATCTGTATTTTAAACTTCATTCTGTCTGGTTTTGGACTTTGTATAACTTTTTTATTTGAGTCCATACGGTAAGGTAAGCTATTTTATGTTTGAGCAAAAACATTTATAATCTCAGCGTGCAACTGCATGTTATTCAACAACCAAAATTTCAAAAAGTGTGTTGCAGTTTCCAGAGAAGCAGAAGTTTCTAGTTAGATTTTTGCTGGTGGACGCGTGCTGTAGTGTTTTAGTTTGGGCCAGAAGCATGCTTGTGAAGTGAGTTTACTGATTCATGTGATAAGTGACAGTTGTGAAATATGTGAGATTCCATGTGGATGGCCTGATTTGATAGCTGCGTGCCTGATTTGATAGGTGCTAATGCAGTGCTTCACAACGAAAAACTGTATTTTAGGATTGCCAATAGCCAGGGAGAATTTTCCAAATGTCAGTAAGAAAGAAAGGATCTCAGAGTGTAGCAGATTTGTATCTGCACAATACAAGAGGTCCAAATTGAAAGACTCGCTATCAGATGTAGTCACAGTATTGTACACTCCCATCACTTGCAATATGAATACCAACTCTGTCCTTTTCCCTGACCAAACTGGCTGTGAGATATATAACTGTTATGACTGGACAACATTAAATACCAATATGTCTTCTGAAGGCAGATTTTTAAAAGAGTTCAGTATATTACAGTTTCCTTTTAGGTGAATTTGATAAATATTCCCTGGTAGAAGAATATAGAAGACATTCTCTGACTTGGGGTTAAAATTTAGCCCTTAAACAAACTAGGCAGTCTCTTGAGATTTTCACAGTTTTTATTTCAGCTGTCGGAAATATATCAGATCCAATGTAAAACTAGTGAAGAATATCTTTCTCCCTGTACTTGTGCTTTCTAATTCTCTCACTAATTCCCAATAGTCTTGTGGTAATGTATTCATTCTGTTGGCCAGCTGTTGAGTTCTCCCTGCATCCTCCTGCATTTCCCAGCATTTTACAAGTCAGTGTCCTACTCTACTTCAACATAAAACTTTTTTGAAAACAAAACTATATCCCACTGGGGATGTCGCCAGGGAATGTAATGCAAGCATAATCAAACCCAGTTTGAATAAGGGATGAGTGACGAAATAACAAACATTACACAGTATAAGCACTAAACTGCTCTAAATGTGTATTTGAAAGAGAAATAGAGAAAGGCTGTGTCATGTATTCGAGGGATTTTTTTTTCTGTAATACAGTTAGCTTTCTTTTGCTTTTATTAATTACTGCCTGTAGTAGAAGGCCCTTGATAGTAGGACCCTCCAGTAAAGGAAGTAATGTCCCCCACCATTACCATTAGCATTAGCTTCAGTCTTTGGTAAGGACAGAATTGTAAGTTACAAAGGTAAGGTTTGTCTGTACAGACGGAACAGAAAGTGTATCAGCAGATTAAAGCAGAAAAAGCTGATTTGCTCCCTCTTGGAACACATCTTTCACCAAATATGGCCTGTGGGATGATTAAATACCAAGTGTTAAGCGAGCTGAAGATAGGGATGATTTTACCTCTGGTATTACCCTAGATTCTTCAAGACAAAAGAGAAATTCAGCAGAGAGAAATCATTGCTCTCTCCTGGTCATCCCAAGACAGTTTTGGGTAGAGGTTTTTAATCAAAAATGAAAAAGAATTGTTTGTCTACAGTTTATTTTAAGACTTTGTTTATTGTGAAGCGTAACATTTGACTCTGTGGTATACAGTGCTTGGATTCAATTTGAAATGTAATTTTGCAGAAACGGAAAAAGACTCTGCTGTGCATAGGATTGTGCAATAGTAACTATAGTTAACAGTTGGTATTTTGGATTCGGGCCATCTATGTAATTTGGATGCTCTCTTTTATTTAACACCTATTGAGATTTACATCCAGGCCCCAGTACAAGCAGGCACAGCAAATGCGGACTGTGACTTAACCCAGTAATGCACAAGGAGGCTCCATGTCGAGAGGAATCTATGGCATCTACTTGATTACACTGTTGATCATTCTGTGCCTGAGTGGTTCCCATTACTCCATGACAAATAGTGAGATTTGTCTTCTTTACCATGACCAGAGCATAAAATCTTCTACCTCTCTCTGAGACCCCCCATGTTATATGCATATGTATCATGTGGCAGTGGTTTTGATAATTTTTGGCAGCGTGTGAAACAGTTGCTTTGTGATTATATCATTTCACATGTTCTGTAGGGAAATAAGATAAGCATTTATTTGTTCTAGTTCAGTCTGCCCTGTAGAAATAATCTCCACTTGTGTATTATTTGTGTTTTAAAAGGCAGTATGAGCATTTCTAGAAATACTCATTGTAGAAGGTTTTGTTAAAATAGTATTTAATATGTATCACAGTCTCCAGTAAACACCCTACCTTTTGAATTGTCTAGATAGTTTAACCAAAACTTAGCAGACTGGGAGAAGGGTTACTGATAGTAACATCAGTGCAAGTATGAATAAATCGAAACAGAGAAGTGTTGCAAGGAGCTGGCCGGAATCAAGACAACACTCAATATGAGTTAAGCTTCTTGTTCACTTTATTCAGCATGCGTTTGCTTTCTAACATGGTTGGTTTGTTACCTGCGTGCACGCAGCAGCAGCCTGTGGTCGTTGGTTCTTGCCCTCTTGGCATGCGGTCTATTTGCATACCTCTCTCTTTCTCATCCTTGAGCCTTCCTCCCCCCCTCTGCTGTTTACCAGTTCTTTTACTCTTTCTCTTTGCTGTTTTCGAGGAGAGTCCCAAGGACTCTCAGGCCTCTTTATCGAAGTTTGGATCGTGCACATACTGATGTCCCTGCTCACTGAGCCGTTCTGCCACAGAGAAATCATCTTATTTATCCTCAATCAAAGGCAGAGCTGGTGTTGAGACTTGGCAGTTCCTTGAATCCTAATACTTCATTTAATCTTGAGGGTATAGCAAACAGGCAAAACAAGCATTTTATTATTGTGCATATTTTCAATAGCCAGTAGAATCATACTAAATATGTAACTTAGAAAAAGGAATATGCCCGTTGAAATAATAGAATGTATACAAACTAAGAGAAAGGAAGCAGAAAAAGAGTTTCGTTGTTTGATGATTTTTGCGAGCTTAAACCTATTGACTGACCTTTGTTAGGGAGAAATTTTGAACTATCAGCTAAATCTGTTAATAAATAACCATTTAATTATGTTTTTTAATTAAAGGTCTCTTATGGAATAAAATAGGAGCAGATCAATTCAGAATGGGGCATATTATCTTATAGGAGTGTTCCGATTACTTCTGCTTCTGCCAGATGTTTAGACAGTTGTCTTGGCAGTCGTTGGAGCCTTACACTTTTCCTTGGTTTCACTCAGTGTCAGAAAAAAATGCTTTCTTACTAGTGATGGAGATATTTCTTCTGGGTTGTATCCAATGTCAAACGAACTGCCTCACTTGGGAGAGGGTATAGTGAGGCAACAGCAGCACAAAGGCCGGCTATATTGGCAAGGAGAATACAGACAGAAAAATTACAAACCTGGAACAGTGCCCCCTCATCACTTACTGCTGTACCGTCATTGTCCATATCCACATAGGTTATACAGAAGAATTCTATTCTTTTGTCACTTGATGGATTCATTGGACATGACAATTACTCCATAATCTTTTTATAAACAGTAAAGGGCTTTTATGACTATGAGAAAATATACTGATGAAAGGACAGAGAAAAAATTATAAATAAGAGACAGGTCTCCAGTGTTAACACGTCACTTAAATTAATTGCTTCATGTGAGTCAGAGCTCCTACAATTAGGCAGTCTCTGCTAAATTATGCTGCAGTGGAATTTACTAACTGCAAAGATAACGCTTGTTCCTTGAAAGAAAAACTCAAAAGATTTGATAGTTAGCTCTCAGAGGAAAAAAACATGTAGAGATCTTATTTGTCGACCTAGCTATCTGATAAATCAGGAAGAGATCAGTGTCATGGAATCTTTTTGAACAGACCACCTCCTGACACTGGGAAAGATCCAGATGAGGTCAAAACCCTCAGCTTCCTGTCTCAGAGAGGAAAATGCAAAAAAAATCTGATAAAGCTACACAGAGCTGCTTTGGAAATCTCTGGAGATGAAGGGAGGTGGGGGAAGAATATTAAAAAAAAAAATCCTCTTGTTAAATGTAGCAAGACAGTACGTGCATTCAATAAATGTCAAGAAAACTCTGATTTGCATTTTTTACAGTTTTATTACACGGTCAGAACTGAGCCTGAACCATGAGAATCAGTAATGAAACAACCCCCAGCAGACACAGTCAGAGCAAACAGTCATTACCCCATTAACCAGAGCACTAAATACGCTTCTCAATATTACCACTCCAGGGATGGATCAGAGAAACAGGGTTGAAAACAGAGGGAAACACAGCCCAGTGGCCAACCCTGTTGCTTAGTTCAAGTCCTGCTTTACCTTGGGGAAAAACGCTTATCCTGCCTATCATCTTCACATCCTTAAAATGGAGTTAATGTTGTCTTCCCTCGTCCCGTGTATCGTGAGATTAACTGTATTAAAGATGCACTGAACTGTTGTATTAATAGGAGCCATACAGTCACCTGAGATACATAGATGGAAGTTCCTTGGGAGTCTTGAAAAGTAGCTTTCAGTGCTGCAGTATTGCTCCTGCTTGTTACACTCCCTTCCATTCTGTATGAAAACTCACGGTTTGTTCCTATGAGGACAAGTCTCCCAATTTTGCAGCACCCATGCTTTAAAATCAGATTTAGATTAAATTTCGATACTTGCACAGTCCCATATGAAATAACTTGTAGGTGTACTTTTACTCGTTTGCATGTGCTTTCTGTGTCCCTGTGGTCTCCACCCAGCAGCTTAAGGAAACTGCATGACCCTTCTCCCAGTGCCCTTTTCTGTCATTCTTCTCGCTAACCAAGTGTTCCCTTTTGGCTCTCTGTTCATCTCTCTTCAGAAATTGCACAAATGCTCAGACTTTTTTTAGGGTATGTACTGCTAAACTTAATTGCATGTTTGGAGATATTTATCTTCCTAAGCATATATATCTGTGGGAGCTGCAGGATCTAGCATAAATGGAGTCAGAATCATTCCTTTAAAACAGGCAGCTGAGCCCTGGACAAGAGACAGAGAAACTCTCTGAATGAAAAGGCCTCTCCTGCGCATCGTTGCCCTGGATGATACATATAGCAAATGGATGCAAAAGAGTTTGGTGAAATTCTGTTTTTGTTGGTAGCAAACTCTTGGTTATTTCAAAAGGCCTCAGATTTCATGTAGTTCTCGGGGTCTGATAGTAAGCTCTATTATTTCATCTTTTTTTTTTTAATGAAGAAGAGCCAAATGGTATTTTGGTCATGTTGATAAACACAGTGACTTAGTGAAACAGACGTATTGGCATTTATGTGTGACATTGATATGAGTGAGAGGGAGCAGGATTTAACTCAAATAATAATGGGACTGCAGTTTATTTTGTTGGAAATTCTAGAGCGCTCATGCATTCATCTTTCTCCCACATGTAGAAGTACATGTTTGATAACAGTAATATTTATTTTAATATTAAATTTCTATACAGTACAAAATACTTTTAGATTTCAAATGTCAAGTTCTTCAAACTGAGCAATCACTGGTCCAGGATGACTTGCTATAAGGTGCCTTGAATGCATTTGAAGGCTGCAGTGTTCTTGGTGCTGCTCTTCCTTGGGGAGGCTAGCTGGTGGTGACTATAAATTCTCTACAAGCTTCCCTTGGCGCTGGCTGTAGACTGAGTCAGGTTCTTTCCCCAGATGTGTATTTCTGCTATACGTTTCTGAGACTGTAGTTTCACACTTTTGGCCTCACTTGTGAATCAGTAGCCAGAGTTTTCATGAGATGTTTCTTTCTTCCCCTGAGCTGATTTTGTCATGGTGTGTCTTCTGTAAAGCCAGTGAAAACTGGCATGCAACACAGATAAAAATCAAGCCAAATAACATTATATTAAATATATATATATATAAAAAATAGTGTAGGGTTGGTAATTCTTAAATTCTACTGGGATAATGCAGTCATATCTCACGAGATAATGCTTGATTAAGTTGGGATTAAGTTGTACCACAGTACACTTAAATGCTCTCAAGCTGGTTATCTCAAGTTCTCCAACAGAAACATTTTGATTGTATGAGGACATAGGCTAATCTGTGCCAGTTGCTCTGTAGTTAACTATTCCAAAAGTCTCATTCTCCCTTCTCAAGCAATTTTTTTCTCTGCAGACATATTTCATCCAAAAGCTATGCCAGCCTTTAAAAATGTTTTACATTTTTGTCACAAGACGTGGTGACAGTGTTTATTTCTTTTAATATCAGGAAAACCTACATCCAAAAGGTTTTTTTAAAAAAGGATAGCAAAACATCTTGTTATTTCTATCTTTATGAAGAGTAAACAACCGTACAGCTGCATGGTTGTTATAGGAATGTAGGGAAAGTTTTAAGACAGAGTAATGTTACTGCTTTATTATATGGAACATGAACTATTATTTTTAAAGAGGTTAATAAAACTTCAGTCAAGAATGTATCCATTCCTTTAATTCATCACCACATTTAGCCATCATCTCCAGTTAATGAGTATTTTTTTATCTTCCAGACGTACCTGGAAATAATAGGTGTAGAAACAGTGATGCTCTACTGTCTTAAACAACTTTTGAAAATACAACCAATACACATTCTTTTGCCAAAAATTATGCACTTCAAAATGTACAGTGTTATTTTTGTTTGGTGTGTTTATTTAATATACATTTACAAGGGCAAATAAGCTGGGCTTTAGCAATTTTGTAGTTGCATTTCCACTTAACAGGTCATATTTCTCAAACTGTATTTGCCTGAAAGCAAGGCAACACTTTTAAACATGAGGTATGGGGTACACATACACATATGTTTGAAAAAAAGATCTGTTCAAAATAAATATCCCATTATGAAAAGTCACTGTGTTGCACTGGGAGAATCTTCTAAGATACCCGTTTCTGAAGAGTGAATCAGTAAAACAAGGAGATTAATTCTGAAAAGCAAAGGATCAAGTCTAAAATGCAGAATTGCATTTCAGCTTGTTATCAACAAACCTTTTTTATGAGAAAGGAAAATAAGGCAAAAAATATATCAATGCTTCCATTTAGGGCAGCTCTTGAAACAAATGTTTCTATTCCGTTCTGTGGTGATTTTATACCTTTTGCTTGAGGACATGTTATTTTTACTGCATCATGGCTTCATGATTCATTAAACTTCTTGTCCGTATATGTAAGCAGACACTTCTTAGTGACATACCGTAGGCTGTCTGTTGCATAGTTGCAAAGGGGAATGAGTCACCTGGAAAATAAACCAGCCCAGCTGGAAACTGTGGAGCCAGCCCGGCTGAAATAAGTGTGCAAACTCAATTTTTATTTTGCTTTAAACAAAAGCTTAATGATTACAATGGCATGTGCTTGTGCGTCTTCAGAGACTAAAAGAATTAGAACTACCAGATATTTCCATACAAATATAAGTGCGAAAGGGTATCCTGGATTAGCGATGTATGGATTCGTATAAACATAACATTTTGCTTAAAAGATTTAACATCTAAAGTGTACTTTATTGCAATCCAGCTAAGCTAGAATATGCAGATATGTAGATGGGAAACATTAATGCACACAGTTTGCTTCCTACCTTGTGGTAATTCTTCATTATTCATTGGTAATTCAGTTTACCAACACTCACTGAATCTTGACATTTTCCCTTTTTTTTTTTTTTCAGTTCTACAAACAGCTGTAATACACATCTGATTCTGATACTGTCCCCACTGTTAATAGCTGTATTCCACCAGTCTGAATTTAATTCACTAAATCATATTTGGAGGTTAGTCTCATTGATTTTAGTAACAATAATTGTGAAGAAATGGCAAGCAAACTTTTATTCTGTTAACTTGAAGGGTTGAACTACCGAAAATGCGGCTTAAACAAAAGCTGAGGATTTGTGAAAATCAGGTCAGGTTAATTGCTGGGCTTTCAAATCTAACTTCATAATTACAGGAAAAAAAATGATTATTCTTATGTTCTGCAATATCTTACACTTTAATTTTATAAAATCAATTAGAGTATCAGAGTGTTGACTTAAATAATTAGAGAGTCCAGGAGACACAATCCTTAGTATTGGTAAACCCAAGAATTACATTAGTTTCACTACTATCACTTAGCACCAGTCTCTAAATGCATTGAATTTTTACAGCACCATAATTGTTATTCAATAGTAACACCATATAGGCCCACTAACATGCTCTAACGGATCCAAAAATATAGCATTATGAATTCTTGGAGCTTATATTTAGATTTCAAAGACCTGACAGGGGCCTTCCCGTGATGCTTGTTAACAGTACAGAAAATATTTTTACAGCTTTACTTGTATCAGTTCTAGTGTCTAATCTGTCCCATCCTTTTGTAGCTATAGATTACAGCATCTTTTCAATTATTTGAAACTTAAGTAATACTGCAGCAGTCTATGACTCTCTCTCAAAGTATCCTGGTCACTGGCCTAACTGTTTTACTCTCTGATTTTTTTACTCAGTCTTTACTCAGCTGAGGCTTAACTCAGACACAAGCTTTCAAACTAAGAGTTATGACTCATTCAGTAGGTCCATCTTAAACATTGGACCTGGCAAGAATTTTTATGCGCTTCCCCCCTTTTATATATATCTCCTGCATTGCTGTGATCATATTTAAAATGTAGATACATTGTGTGTTAGTCAAAAACAGGAGTTGTAACCAGACTCGCCTCCCGTTCAAACTGCCAAACTCCTTATCATAGGCTACTGAATCCTTTGTGGACAGACACAGGGACACAGACTGACCAACTGAACTCAATTTGAACAGCATGTTTTTTTCTGAGACAGAGACACTTCTCACCTTCTGTTCCTGGGAGGCAGCAGATGTGAAGGGAAGCTGTCAGTCATTAGCTCCTCAAAACAGAGGGGAGATGTGCAGGCACATAGACACGCTGCAGGCTGAGCTGGGAGGCAGGAGCTCACTTCCCAGCTGAGACCAGAGCAGAGCACAGCACTTTTCCTCCCTGCCTATCCTAACTGTCAGAGCTGATCACTAATGCCTGTACCTGCTCCAGCCTAGCTGAACTCTCGGAAACAAAAAGGAAAAGCAAAATGCTGTAGCCACAGTCCAGTCTCAGCTGCACTCAAGTCCAGCTAGCGCGCTGCTAGTTGGCTTCTCCCTGGCAGTAGGCGTTCAGGTTTAAGCTCAGGCTCTCATTTACTGCTTGTTTGCTCCTCATCACTGTTTACAATGTGTTGAGAATTTGGGTATGATACACAATAATCTGTCACATCAATATTTCTAATGAGATTTGTTCCCTTTTAATATTTTTTCCTCACCTTGGTATACCTATCTGAGGTATTCTCAGAGCTTATAGTAAGAAAGGCTTAGGTTTTTTAAGCAGCTTATTTCTTCAGTGTCTGAGACTTCTACAATTCCTTGATCTCAAAGGAAAATCTGGAAGTAGAAAAATAAGCAACGAGGAAGAATAAAATTTAAATCTGTTTTTCCATCTAACACCTGTGCATACAATTTAGAACAATATATTTTTGCTACTGCTGATAGAGGAAGCTAAAATCCTCGGACAGTCCTGGTACAGGTTGCACAGTACTCATCACAGCTGAGTTTATGTAATGACAGGAAAGAAAATTATACAGCGATATCCCTATGGAATGCTATCGGTGCTGAATTTTCACTTCAGTTGCATTAAATTAGGGGTGCTTTTAAAAAGAATGTGTGGTACTATTCAGTTTTGAAGCTATTAGTCTTACTCTCTAAAGAGGATTAGTTATGCTATAGTGGAATGAAATGGGTTTGCTGGTGGGCGTGGCCCCAGGATACGACTGGCCAGCATACCCTGAGTGCGTAAGGCCCTATACAAAAGCAGCAATGCCTGTCTAATAGCAGTACAAACACTAAGTGGAATACAGTAAAGAGGTAATATCCCTGAGCAAAACACTTAGCTGCATTCAGTAATACCAACAATATTTTCTACCCAGTCTTACTTTACCTGTATTTTTTGTAGATTACAGTTTAATTAGTTGCCATCAAGTAATGGAAAAATTAAGGACAGCATTAGTAAATGGTTGGAAGGGAACTCAGGACGTCTGTACTGAAGCAGGGACAGTTCTGAGTTCCGATGAGGTTGCTCAGGGCTTTACCTGGTTGGGATGGAGCCTGTACAACTTTTCTGGGTGACCTGCTCCACTGCTGGACTGTCTGGAGCATGGGGGCTGTCCTGACTCTTTCATGTTTCAGTTTAAGTCCTTTGCCTCTTTTCTTACTCTTGTGCACCTTTGGGAAAGTGCTGGCCCCATCATCATTGGTTCTGGAGGCCAAGGCCTTGCAGCAGGAGGTGTGGGTTCCTGTACCTATGGAGTATGTGAATGGAAGTACCTCTAAGAAAATATTGGCTGTATGTAAACTGCTTCTGACAATCATTCATCTCGCCAGCTTGTTGTCACCTTTCTAACTGACAGCTACTTACTGCCTGCAGGTCTCAGTCAGCTGTCAGTGGTTTTCACCTTATAAATGCTGGGAGGTGAAGTGGCTTCAAGTGACATTTATTTGCTGTGACAACAGAAAAGTGTCCTGAGCGTACTGCGTCTTTCCATTCCTAGGGATGCACTTATTACTTTGGTTTCACCAGTAGTGGAGGTAGAGGGTTTTGCAAGTTGCTCTTCAGGAGGAGACTCTGAGAGGGACTCAAGGAGAGACGTGAGAATGGCCAGAGATGAAGAAACCAGTCCCTGCCATTGCAGTGTGGAAGGGAAGGAATGAGCCTGAGCAAGAAACTGGGAGAAAACACGACAGCATCTCCAAGGACAAGAAAAGTCTGTCACAGAGATCAAAAACTGGCAAAAATAATAATTAATTAATTCACCCTAGAGAAAGATTATGATTTCATGTTAGAATTAGGTTTTTACTGCTAAGGAAGGTAGCACTGGAATATAATCTTTTTTGCTTGGGGCACTTTTTGGGGGTTTGTAAGAGGAGCTGGAGAATTATCCATCAAGTATGACAGTCCTGTCATTGAGAAGGAGACAGATGATATGACATTTCAAGATCTCTTCCAGTTCTATTTTTAGTGATTCTCTGACTTTCTATTGTTACCTCATTAATAGTGTATATAAATATGTAATATTTAAAGTTGCATAATATTTAAAGCAGCTTCTGTTGACGGTATCAGAATAAAATAGTCACTAGACTTGGGAAGCTCAACTTAGTGTTGAAAAAGCAGCAAATGCTTCAAAACAAGTATACAAAATGTATTAATTTAAATGTTTATGGAAAATTGCTTTAGTAGCAGTTACGTGGTGCAGCTTTGAGCATGCTTCTAAGGATTTAAGATAGGAATGCTAAAGGAAAATGAGTATTTAAAGTGGATGACAGAAAAATCTAAGCAGCAAACATTTTTGGGGAAGAATGAATTCAAAGATTCAGAAAGGTAGTTGCAAAAGAATGGGGTTTTCAGAGTAACTTTGTCTTTTGATTGTGTGTTACATGGGCTACGTCCTTTGATGTGAATGGACAGTCAACCCTAAAGGCTAGTTTAGAGGGTTAATGTGTGTGTCTGAGCAAGCCCTCAATGCTGTGCACTGTGCACAGATCAATTCCATTAAGTAACACTTAATAGCTAGAATAATTCCAGTGTGCATAAACATATTTCAAAGGCATACATGAAATAGCTGAATATATTATAAAGAAAAAGCGGAATTCCTTGTCTGACCACACACTTTTACAAAATTCCAGTCAAACACTTACCACATGGTCAGATGCTTAGCTTTGATGAATTTCAGACAAAAATATACAGAAGACAGATGCTTTTAGGGGATGTCTGAGGTAAACAAGGGGTTTTTTGGTAGTTTTTACCCAGTTGGGGCCATTATGAGCTCTGCAGAAGGCATCTTGTAATTGGAGCAGAATTTCAGAGAAGCTGACATGACTGCAGCATCATGGCTCTTTAACCCAGGAAATATCTCAGTTGTAAAACTGTGATGGGTTTGCCAGCTTTCAGGAGGATTTGTATTACTTTCTCTCCTTTCTCAAAAACTTCTGCTGTATTGCCCCACACGATGATGTCATCGATGTATTGCAGGTGTTCTGGAGCTCCACCCTGCTCCAGTGCATTCTGGATCAGTCCATGGCAAATGGTGGGGCTGTGTTTCCACCCCTGGGGCAACCGATTCCAGGTGTACTGGATGTCCCTACAGGTGAAAGCAAACTGAGGCCTGCACTCTACTGCTAAAGGAATGGAGAAAAATGCATTAGCAATATCAATCGTAGCATACCGTTTGGCTGCCTTTGACTCTGGTTCATATTGAAGTTCTAGCATGTCCGGCACGGCAGCACTTAGTGGTGGCGTCGCTTCATTCAGGCCGTGGTAGTCTGCTGTCAGTCCCATTAGACTTTCGCACGGGCCATATGAGGCTGTTAAAAGGTGAGCGGGTCTTACTGATCACTCCCTGGCTCTCCAACTGACGGATCAGTGTATGGATAGGAATTATAGTCTCGGTTGGTGCGATATTGCCGTCAATGAACTGTAGTAGCAATCCCACAATAGAAGGGTCTTCTGAGAGACCAGGCAAGGTAGACAGCTGTCTAACTTCCTCTGTCTCCACAGCAGCTACGCCGAAAGCCCACCAACACCCTTTTGTGTCCTTGAAGCACCCTCTCTTAAGATAGTCTATGCCAAGGATGCACGGGGCATCTGGACCAGTCACAATGGAGTGCTTCTGCTATTTCCTCCCAGTTAGGCTTATTTCAGCCTTTAACACAGTTAATTCTTGGGATCCCCCAGTCACCCCTGGAGACAGATTCTGGCCCTCTGAAGTTTGATGGCATTAGGGTGCACTGGGCACCAGTGTCCACTAAAGCTCTGTACTTCTGGGGGTCTGATGTGCCAGGCCATCGAATCCATACAGTCCAATACACTTGATTATCCCTTTCCTCCACCTGTCTGGAGGCAGGGCACCCCTAATACTCTTCCTTATCAGAGGGTTCACTGTCTGACCTGTGCTGTGACAGACAAGAGGCCCCCTCACCAGGGTCAAGGGGGGGTGATTTCAGTCTTTCGACGTCTGAGGGACTGTCGCTTGTCTTCTTCGATCGCTGCAGCAACTCTGTTGACATCCTTCTTTGGTGGTTTCTTCTTGATGGGTGTCTTCCCTCCTGGTTCACGTACACAACCTTCCAGTCTAGACGTGGGTTTCACACAGAAAAAAACACAGCTTGCCCTGTGGTGTATGCTGTCTCCCTTGAACAGGGGAATGGTTTCTTCTGACTGCTGAAATACTGGGCTGCACAGATGGAGAGCAGGCTCTATCTTCTCTAAATTTCTGGGGCTTCTGGGACAGCGTCTCAGACAGCTTCTCCATAGCTGAGATGCGAGCCTGTGAGGAGGCATCCTCTTCATATTCCTGGAGCCGGGCACTCACAGTACTCACGGTGAAGTCTTCAACATTCATTATTGGTAGTGAGTGACGATATGACGGTGGTGCACTCTCTAGAACTTTGCGCCAGATGGGCCCTGTGCACCGGACTTCATCTGGATCTTCGGATGTCTACGGGTCTGTCAGGTCATAATAGATCAGCTCCCACACAGCCAATTCCCTCAGGTGCTGGATACTGTTCTCCATGTTGACCCACTTGTCTGGTTTCCGTATAATATCTTCTTTGTAGCGATACATCTTCAGTGCAGCCTTTAGGAGCCTTTTCCAGAGGCTGCAAGCCAGTTGCTCTTTTTTAACTTCTTTGCTGATGACTTTGTCTCCAGAAAGATTTCCCAGCTGTCCAGCTTCTCCACCCTCTAGATCCAGGCTACTGGCTCCATTATCCCAGCATCTGAGCATCCAGGTGAGGAAGGGCTCATATTTCTCACAGCCATAATCTTCTTTAAGTCTTGCAGCTCACACCTGGATAGGGGTCGGATGGTTACCGTCTCATCTACGATTTCTTCCTTTTTCCCCCGTACTCATGATGGCCCTGCTCTGGAGGGGCCCACCTCCTTGCTATGAGGGTCATAGGAGGAGCTTCTTTCTCCTTTTCTACACATACTGGTTTTTGTGTTTTCTTCTTCTGTAGGGGGGTCACAACTAATGGCAGAGACTCTGGGATGCTGCTTGATGAAGTTTGAGTAGCTATGGTTGTAGTAGCTGTTCTTGGTGCTGGGGTTAGAGTCACTACTACAGGGCGTACACGCACTCTTGGGCGAGGGGCGGTGCAGCGGAGTCGGAGTCGGTGCCGTGCTAGGAGCAGACACTGTGTGCATGGCTGGGCTGGAACTGTTCAGGTTGAAGGTATCGGAGTTGAAGTTGTTGGCATGGGAGTCACCGCAGTGGGCACTGCAGTTGAAGTCACCATAGTGGATGCTGGGACTGGAGGTACTGGTGCTAAAGTTGTAGCCGCAGGCACAGTAGTTGGGACTGAAGTTGTAGCCGTGGGTGCCATGGTTGGAATTGCGGTAGTGGGCACTGGAACCAGAGGTGTTATGGAGGACACTGGGGTTTTATGGTCGTAGCTGTAGCTTCTATGGAAGTTTGGGTAGCTACAGTCTGTGTTGATATAGCAGATGCCAGGGCTTCATTGGCCGTGGTTTTTGTGACTGTAGAAGACATCAAGGTTGGAGTCACCACAACGTCTGCTGCAGCAGTTGGTGTCTCTGCAATATCAGCTGGGGGAGTAGTGGTGGCAGCTGGGTCATCGCTGGTACTGCATCCAATGAATCATCGGTTAACTTTAACAATATATATGCATTCACATACATTCAAGAGGCCTTACAACAGGATGACAACAATTAAAATGCTGATCCAAATACCCCAAGGGCTGTCAGAATCCTCTAAAACCATTGAAAGTGGTCTGGAGGAGAAGGGGACAGTATAGGGAGACGTCCCCCTCATGAATTGGCTCTCGAAGGGACACTAGCTGCATGTGCAGCCAGTGTAATTGGCAACCCTGTCCGCCAGATGGCTCTCAGAGTGCAAGAGATGAGGCTGCAATGTCAGTTGGCTTGATGCCAATGCCAACCATTGTATAAAAAAAAAAGATTAAGCCTGATAACGTTTTCATCTTACCCAAAGCAAAAAAAACAAGGACACAACACAGCAATCCCCTTCATCAGCAACGTCATAACCTGTGCCCAGCTCCCACAGATGCCCATAAATACTGATAAATAGTATATGTGGCAAGTACCACAATATTTCTCACAGCAGCATTTCAGGGAAAATAATGAATGTAGTATGCTTTAATACACCCTGTTCAAGTCTGTCGTTATCTCGACTGCTCGAGCCCCACATTAGGTGCCGAAAAGGAATGTGATGGGTTTGTCCTTGGCTGGGGGCCAAACCACACACCCACTCACATGCAATTTACCCCCATATCTGAGGATAGGGGAGAGAATTAAAGGGGTAAAGGGAAAAAAGGACTCGTGGGTTGAGATAAGAACAATTTAATAACTAAACTACAATAATATTGAAAATAATACCATAAACAAATATACGAATGAGTGATACACAGTGGTACTGCCCCCCTATCCGATGACCAAGGCTCAGCCTGTTCCCGGCTAACAATCACAGATCAGGGAGAGTCCCGAAGCCACACTCATGGAATGGAGATAACAGTCCGAGCATCACAGACCAAGAGCTGACTGGGGTGTGGGGGGAAGGCCTTGGGAGAGTGACCACCTGAAGCAAGATGACCCAGAGCAAAAGAGATCCGAAACCAAAAAAAGGGCCAATCTTCCTGGGGGTCCTCACCTATATACTGGGCATGATGTGTATGGTATGGAATAGATTATTGGCCACTTTGGGTCTCAGTCCCGAACCTGAGACCAAATCCTGGGCTAGTAGCTGGGCCTGTGCTCCCTTCCAGCTTCTCCTGTTTGCAGACAGCCAGAGAAGCTGAAAGACCTTGGCAGCCACATAAACATCACTTTTTATCAGCTTTCTTCTGAGCACAAATCCAAAACACAGCCTCTTGCTAGCTATTATGAAGAAAGTTAACTCTGTCTCAGCTTAACCCAGGACAAAAATATGGTGTGTGCCACATAAAGGGTGATCCAACTTCATTTGTTCAGTAACTTCTCAAAATCTCTGATTGGCGTTTATCACTACTTGCTAAGAATTCAAAGTGAAATAGAGCATCACCTATGAAGATTATTTGAGCTATCTGGAATATTTCTTCATGGCCTGAAAAGGAATAACAGGTCTCTTGATTAACATTTCCACTCCCCACTTATTTGATTTTGATCCCAGTTTAGGGGTCTTGATTTGCCTGTGATATGACTTCCATATAGTTAAGCTAAGAAGTCCAATTAGAACATTTAATTTTGTAATCTGTTTGTTAAAACATTTTTGCTGAGACAAGTTCTGAAAATTCAAGGGGTTTGGGTCTTACCCAAATCTGAACTCTAACTTTGAGTCAGTATTATTCACAAATACAAATTTTATCCTCATTCAAGATCAAGACTTTTACCACCACCTCCTCAATCACCAATAACAGTTCTTAGAAATATCAAAGTTTGTGATGCAAAACTACTCCTAGTTTAAATCTTATCATGCAGAAGTAATTTAATAAGAAGTTGTCACTGGGACAATCCAATTTTCACATGGGAAAGAATGAGCTCTTTTTGAAGAAAACAAGGCAGTTAAACTCCTTTCACTGAATATAAAAAATTAGCAAGGGATTTTCTCATGCTATCATGTTCACCTACAAACTTGTCACATGAAAAAAAAAAATCTCTGGCATTTCATCAGCTGCACAGAGTGGCAAAGCTAAAGAAGGGTATGTGGGTGAATTGAGGGGCAGGGGACAGCAGTTGACTGCTCTTTTTTGTCGATACACCTCTCTTTCATAACCCCTCTAACTCAGTTACAAGTGTGCAGACTCTCTTCGGTTCTCTGTAGAGGTGTCCTGAAGAAAAACATTTGAGAAGCCCCCATACCTTACAAAGTCAGCAAAATCAGCATAACCTTGCCTGTAAAAACAAGGTTACAGTTATGTGGTCACTTTTCACCCACATAAATCCAGGTTCTTGGGGGAAGGAAAAAAAAAAAAAAAAAAAAAAAAAAAAA
>WKFP01014816.1:761653-775033 GCA_011057875.1 Pterocles orientalis
ATGTGGGGGGGGGGGGGAAGAAAAAAAAAAAAATAAAAAAGGAAAAATCAGTACAGCTTTTGGCCCTGCCTTTGTTTGACCTTCCTTGGCCGGCATTGACATTTACATGGCTACACAGAGAACCAGACTAAGGAACTGGTCCTGCTCAGCACTATCCCTTTCCCAGGAACAGTGTTCAGATGAATCCCCACTGGCTCACTACTGAAAACTAGTGCTGGCACCAGGGGAGGTGAGGAGCAGCCTGGGAGAGTAGATGAGGGAACAGCGACTTGTAATAGAACTGTGAATTTTAGGAAAACTAAAGTAACCACGAAACTGTGACCTGTATCAGATAGTTATTTAGATAGCTACCTTCTAAAACAGTTCAGAGGACAATTATAAACATATAGTTTACATATGAAAGTAAATCATTGACTACTGTAACATTTCGTAGTGGATTAGACTTTGTCTTGATATCAAAAGGAATCTTTGCAAGAAAAAAATGAGCAGTCTACACAGTCAATGGAAAGGTATAGTCAAAAATTGCAACTCATTTCTAGAGGCAAAATCAAGTGCACTTGCATAGTTAATGATCAGTCAGTCTTCAGATAGTAAATACAGAAAAGCTATTCAGAATACTTGGATTTGCAGCAAAGCACCAGTCTCACAGCAGTGAGGGAGGTAAGCAAGTAGATCCTTGAGCTTTAGAACTTCCAAATAATGTTTGACCATGTTTTTTTTCTGAACATCATCCTTAATTGTAGGAAGAGACACTGGTCTGCCTATCCAAGGTCTTGTTCTTGGAGATGCATGTGCTATAAATACTATCATAGCTATAATGAGATCAGGGTTTTTCATGTTGATTAAGCCCTGCAGTAAAAAGATCATTCTATTTTGCAAATGTTTTTCTCTGTATACTGACAAGTAAATCCATAGTGTCATGCAAGTCTCATGTAAACAGAAGTAGCATTCTGAGAATCTGTTCGAGTATTTTTGTTGCCGAGAACATACTGCCTCTGAAAGAAACACTGCTATTTTGAAGTTCACTGTTTCTAAACAAATTCAGTCTTATTAGGGAAGAGTTTAAATTCTCAGCTATCCTCCTCTATTTGTCATGAAATATCTGCACAAGAAAAACGTGACTCTCCTGTAACTTCTGGAAGTTTACAACAGCCTTCATCATCCGTTGCCACACCTGCTGCAACAGTAAGCTAAGCTAACTGGACTTGAAACACTCAGTGGAGAATCTCCTACCCCCATCAAATAATAAGCAAATTGATTAAGGTATTATTAGCAAGTGGATTGTGTGGTGTGTGTTTAATAGGTTGTTTTTCAATAGGCTGCTTTTTTTCATTTATTGACATCACAATCATACTAAAGAACAGATACCCTGTCTAAAAAGTTTGGATTGACAGTGCAATCTGTATTCTTAAAACTTTTTCATTTACAAGGGTAGCATGATAATCGCTTAAGACAAGCACTTCTATTTCTCATCTGGGAGAAGTTAGAATGTACAGCAGTTTGTGGGGTTTAATTCTGTCTTAGGCCTGATTCAAAGTCCCTTGCACTGTGGGAAGAGCTTCGCTAATTTCAGGAGGCTGCTCAGTACTACTATTGCTATATCTATATCTATGGTATTGTGGGATAGTGTCGCTAATGAACTTCATACAGGCAGTAGCCGTTACATGGTTTCTATGTTTTCATTGGCAAGCTGCAGGACAAACTAGGTTTTATATCTCCTCTTACTTCATCCTCTTCGCAGTGTAAAACTGAATATATTGGGTTGGTTTTCCATTTGTAAACAACTCCCTACTTCCAGGTTTGAAATGCATTAGATGATCTCTTCAGAGAAACACTGGCTGCCCAGAGAGGTTGTGCATTCACTATCCTTGGGTGTTTCCATAACCAAATGCGGTGGGCTAACCTCGGCTGGATGCCAGGTGCCCACCAGACCCCTCTATCACTCCCCCTTCAGTAAAATAAGGGGAAGAAAATAAGATTAAAAACTTGTGGGTTGAGATAAAAACAGTTTAATTAAAGCAAAAGCCAAGGCTGCACTGAGAAGCAAACGAAAAACAAAGATTTTATTCTCTACTTCCCATCAGCAAGTGATGTCCAGCCACTTCCTGGGAAATGGGGCTTCTGTATGCATAGCAGTTACTCTGGGAGACAGATGTCATAACCACAAATGCTCCCCTCCTCCTCCCTTCCCTTAGCTTTTATTGCTGAGCTGACATCACACGGTATGGAATATCCCCTTGGTCAATTTGGGTCCACTGTCCTGGCTCTGTCCCTCCCAAGATCCTGCCCACCCCTGGGGCCCTGAGACTACTGGAGGAGGGGTGGTGTTGGGGAGACAGCCTTGATGCTGTGTGAGCACTGCTAAGTAGTAGCCAAGACGCTGGTGTCATCAACACCTTTCTAGCTACCAGTGCAACACACAGCACTGTGAGGGCTACTGTGGGGAAAACTAACTCCATCTCAGCCAGACCCAATACTCCTGACTGAATCAAGCTCTGAACAGCTTGGTCTGATCTCACAGCTGGCCCTACTTGAGAAGAAGATTGGACCTCTGAAGTCCTATCCAGCTAATTAATCTATGATAATTCTTATTTTGTTCTATCCATACACCTATTCTTTATCTCTTTCAGACCTTAAGACTGAAAAAAGGTGAAGAAATTGAGCATCGGGAATCACAGGTGGAGAAAATAGTTTAAGCAAAGTGTCCTAAATGCCACACTGGTTCTCACTATATCATTTGTGTCCTCTTTAAAAGGCATATTGCAAGAAATGTTAAAAATTATCACTGAATGGCTGAGGTTGGAAGACATCTTTTGAGATTGTCTAGTCTCCAAGCAGAGTCAGGTTGTCCAGAACTGTGTCCCATCGGGTTTTTAATATCTCTGTGATGGAGTCTCTACAACCACTCTGGGCAACCTATTCCACTGCTCAGTCACCCTCACAGTAAAGTTTTTTTTCTTAGCCCTAAATTGAATTTCTTGTATTTTGCTTTGTTCCCATTGCCTCTTGTCCTGTCTCTGGGTACCACTAAGAAGCACCTGGCTCTATCTTTTTACTCATTCATCAGGTAGATCTCTCCTGACCCTTGTCTTCTCCAGAATAAACAGTTCTAGTTTTCTCAGCCCCTCTTCATGTGAAGGATGCTCCAAACACCTAATCATCTTCACTGAACCTGCTCCAGCATGTCCATGTCTCTCTTGTGCTGGGGAGTCCAGGACTCAACCCAGCACTAAACCTCAGTGTGTCTCACCAGGACTGAATAGAAGGGAAGGATCCTCCCCTTGTCCTGCTAGCAACATTCCTCCTGGTGTAGCCCAGATACTGTTGGCCTTTTTTTGCCATGAGGTTGCATTGTTGGCTCATAATTACCCTCACCTTTGTGTTTCCTGAAGTGAATGTCTCATGTCTTAAGGAGAAACAAATGACAAGTAAGTTATGAAGTATACTAATGAGACATATATGAAATCTTTTGTGACTCTCATATATTGTTACACTTCTCTAAGTTTGAATTTTCTTTTAAGAATGGGATGTCCTAAGTGTTTTTGCCACATCAGGCATCCAGACACCTGTAACTCTTGTTCTCAAGCACTTCCAAATTGGATGAATGTGAATAATTGGAGTCCAAAAAACTTGTCACACACTTCAAATATTGATGTCAAAATGATCAGTTTTATTGCCCAGAGAAATTAACTTTTAATATTATGGAAACTGAAGTCCTCAGAAAGTCTTTGCATTTTTAACAGTTATACAGATAATAAAATTGTGATATAAAGTTTTTAAATATTATAAAATACAAAGGATAATAATATATACATGCAAAGAGATTCAGTGATTTGTGATCAATTTACTTACATTTTCTCACACGCTGTTCCTTTCAATTTGGACTTTAGATTTTCCACAGTCCCACAGACATGATTCTTAATTCTTTTGATTTCCATAGATATGAGGACCCGTGTGAGTGATCACTGGCATCAATTCTTCTTTCTTGGGTTATTTTGAACATTTAGTTTGATAAATCAAAAAGCCTGAAAATTAGACTTGAACAAAATCACAAAGACCAGAATGGATTTCCTGCGGGATAAACCCTCCATCTTATATAACGGCAAAACTAAACCAAACCAAACCAGCTCCCGTTTCACAATTTATAAAATAGGTATCTAAAATATAAGTACACAGATTCACTTATTTTGTATTTGTAAAACACATGCCAACAACAGACACATATCTAAGCGAAATTTCATAATGTCACTGATGTTGATTTAATTTGATTATTAAAATAGTCACTATTTTGCCTTGTTTCCCTGGTTTATGGCATAATAGGAAAATAAGTTTACTCGAGTATTTTCTTGTTGATTTTGCACATAATTACTAGATCTGAAGTAGTTTTGCAATAATATAAAAATATGCAAAATCAGTCACCTTTCACTCACATTCTATTTAATCGCAGTATTTTTCCATTAGTGCTCAGATTACTGTCATAGTATTCTCCACAGAACAGAAGTCTTTCCCCTCCCAGCAAACTGAAATGGGGTCCACTAAAAGTAAAAAACTTGATTTTGCTTACTTTGCGAGTCATAGCTATAAAAGTGTAGTCATAAAAGGTGACTTTTAGAATAAGTATAATGCTAATTTACAAAATATGAAGGAGATTAAGGAAATCAGAAAGTGACCGAATGTTGTTTGTGCTGAAAAAAGTGTGATTAGTCAATTTATGTTTTAACTATATTTTTTTCCACCCTGTGAAGACAGATTATGTTCATGTAGTGCTCTATGTCTCTATGGGATTTGGCACATTTTGGCAAATTTTCATGGTCATAATCCTGACATGATCCTAAACCAGAAATGATTACTGGAGTTGGGTGTCATCAGAACAGCTACTGTAAACAAGTGTAACTCTAAAGATAGCTGAATTTCACCCACCATTTGTAGTTTATCAAGTTATTTTCCAAGTATAAGATAGCTATCTTCAACATTGGATGAGATATACCAGTTTGAGTTGATAATTTTAGGTCTGGGTTTGCTTCTCTTTTTTCACCTGACTTAGCACCACCAATTATAGATTTCATTAGTATTGAAGGAAAATTTATATAATGTTAATGCAGTAACGACATTTTGAGAAGCTGTGGTGGATTAAACCTTGACTGGATGCCAGGTGCCCACCAGGCCCCTCTGTCACTTCTCCTTCAGTAAAATAAAGGGGGAAAATAAGATGAAAAACTCATGAGCCAAGATAAAAGCAGTTTAATCAAAACAAAGGCCAAGGCCATGCACAGAAACAAAAGGTAAACAAATATGTTATTCTCTACTTCCCCTCAGTAAGCAATGTCCAGCCACTTCCCTGGGAAGCTGAGCTTCAGGGTCCGTAGCAGCTGCTCCTGGAGACAAACACAGTAACAAACACCCCCCTCCTCCTCCCTGCCCTTGGCTTTTATGGCTGAGCTGATGTCACATGGTCTGGAATAGCCAATCCGGGTCAGCTGCCCTGGCTCCGCCCCCTCCCAGGATGTGTTGTAAACACCCTGACAGCTTCCAGTGCAACCCTCAGCGCTGCTGCTGTGGGGATACTGACTCCATCTCAGCAAGACCCAATACAGACATTTATGTTTTCTATTAATATCTACTCATGGTAATATGGCATTAGCTAGAAAGTGACCCTGATTGACTTAGTTTCTTACTACAGAGCTGTTGTGTTTCAAGAGCAACCACTTAATGAGTAACTGCTGCCTGCAGTCCCTGCTGAGTTAGCACAGCCATATAATAGGATTCCTCAGACTGTTTTGTTCCAAGGTTTTGGAGTGATTTTCCATTTTATCAACAGTGAATTGCTAAATTTCATTATTAAGATAACATCTCTGCTAGATAGTTTACCTGGCCAACTTGAAACATGGAAAACTGCAATCAAAACTGCCTTAACTAAAACAGAGTACAGCCTACAGGCTGAGTATGTGTTTAGGCAAAAACAGATGTAGAAAGGAAGTTACCAAAGAGGAATTTAATGTGAGATTAAATTAGCTTTGGATGTGAAAGATGGTAAGTTTCTGCAGTGGAAAACAGGTTAAAGTCAGGAGACCTTACCTGAGAACAGCACGTGAGCTTGAAAGATCTTGTGAAAATTTAGGGAAATGGCTTCTAATCCCAAAATCTTCCAGTTCCTGGAATTTACCATCCTGAATATTATTTTATTTTATGCTCTGTCATTTTCTGACACATTTTCGTCTTTTCCCCAGAAAGTGCAGCACGATCCCTGCAAGCACTGTACTCCATAGAAGGAGACATATTTTTTTGCCTCAAAGTATAAAAAATGTGTTTTGTTAAGCAAATACGTTATTCAGAGGCTGACTTTCTGATGTGTTTGTATTTATTACATTTCTCTTAGGGATACAGTAGTGAAAATCACAATTATACAGTGATCAGGTGCCTCTGAAGTCTTCACTTTTGCAAACATAACTTATCTGTGGGTTTAACAGGACTTAAAAAGTGCACGTAAAACAGGGCTATGGAATCCTTTATATTTGGAAAAATGGAGTCATCTGTCTGAAGTTCTTGTAAGACGAATTAGAAGAAAAACTGTTTTCCCAAAAACATGTAGGGATATCTGCATGTACGAGCATGTCTCCTCGCCTGTGCATGTATACACCAGTGTATGCTTATGTTATTTGTTCCATTTTCAGTCTATTTTAAATATTAGTTCAAAATATGATTTATAATAGGGACCTTACTGGGATTTTTGCTGGTGTCTAGGCCTTGTGTCTTATGTCAAAAAGGAACAGTGTGTTTTAGTTTTATCATTCTGTTTTAATATTGTCCACCTGCAATTCCTCCAATATAATGAATAACAGGACTCTAATATGGTACTGTGGAGTAAAACTCAGTAAAATTTAGAGAAAGATAAAATTCTTAGGCATTTTTCAAAGTTTGTGAACTGTACACTGCAACATAGAAGGATGCAGTGTATCTGGTGTATCTGACTTACACATCTGTTAGTAAAAATCAGCAGATAATTCCAAAATGTCATATATTGTTTTATTCTTTGTGTTTATTCTCAGTTCAGATGAAAACCTTCACAGTATAAAAATCAGTGATTTAATAACTTTCTGTTTTTCAGAAAGGGTATTTGTTAGCAAGGAAAGACAAGAATGAGTAACTTAATG
Source organism: Pterocles orientalis (assembly GCA_011057875.1). Taxonomy (NCBI): domain Eukaryota; kingdom Metazoa; phylum Chordata; class Aves; order Pterocliformes; family Pteroclidae; genus Pterocles; species Pterocles orientalis. Next base: position 768,805 of record WKFP01014816.1, read on the forward strand.
CCATCTGAAACACAGAGCATTAATACAAGACCTTAAGTCAGTCCAGATGGCTGCAGGTCAAGAATATCATACAAAACTCGGCCAAGTCTTTCCATAAAAGAACCCTTTCTTTTGTGGGTAATCAAGCTCACCTTGCCAGTTGTGCAACAAACTCGCCTCTAAAAATCAAGGTCTCTTTTGCAAAGAAATTTTGAGTATCTTGACATGAGTGTGAGGGAGGAGTGAGGCTGGTGATGCCCTGATGGTCCTTGGAGCAGGACATCATCTCCCCTCTTTAGCCACATGGGAGCCCCACTGGCACCAATGGGGATGTCTGCTCTGGTCTGGAAACCATCAGATGCTTTGAAAGGGAGTTCTTACCGGAAAGGTGGGAATGACTCAATTCCCCTAAGGAGGGAGCACAAAGCTAGTTTTGTGTACTACCTACTTCTGTACACATTTTTTGTTGGGAAAATTTAAAAAGTTTGAAGAGCACATGCTTCTTTTGAAAAGGTAACCTTTGCTTCAGCTATAGTCAGCTGAAAAGTGTGTAGTAAAAGGGTCTATGATAGAAAGAGAAGTGTGATGTAAAACTGGCTATAGGAGAAGGGGGAAGATACATGCAGAGAAATAAAAGTCATAAGACACAGAGGAAGTGAAAGGTACCCACTTCAACTCTTTTGCCATTCCCTGATAAGACAAAATGAATATATTAAATCCAAACTTAAGCAGTGTAGTACTCCTTAACTGGTTTCTTTTGTCTGAGCAAGTTAAAATCATCGTACTGTACTGATAATATGGGTATAAAACTGTTACAACCTTAAAAAAAAAAAAAAGAGGAGGAAGGTTCTTTTTAGAAACACTTCGATTAGCGCTGCCTTTGTGCAGTGTTTGCTTTTTATCCGTCAAATGTTCTAGATCAAAAATATAATATCATGCAAAGAACATTCTTTTCAGAAATTGCCAGGTGTTCTCAATGCAGAATGCTCTACGGACATCATGTTAACAAAAAACTCCAGTTTGTAAATGCAGGCACAAAACAGTGTGGTAGTAAAAAGACAAACAGGTACTGGAAGATACGGAGTACACAGGGAGAAAAAATAGTGTTATTCTTTTTAATAATAATATAAGCTCCAAAATGACAAAAGTGTCTAAAAAGGTGGCAGAATCTCATCTGCAACCATGTACTCCAAAATGTTTTCATTTTATTAGCATTGTGTGCTGACAATAGCAACAGGGCCTCTGAACTATTTTTCTTGTAAAAATGTTTGGATTTCTTTTAATATGATCTTAATTTGGGGCTTTAATACTTGATTTAGGGGCAATTCAAGCGTCCTTCATTCTGGGAACATCTATAGTGCTTTCTGTTCTAAACATATTAATATATTGAAACTTAACTAGCTCCTTTACCACACCAGTGAGGATACAAATTCAAAGAAATATTGTTTTTCCAGTTCATGACCTAAAGCATTTCCTCTTTGTGTGGAGACATGTTAAAAATAAAGTCTCCAGACAAATAACATCTCAAGTTTGAGCTATTGTATATGTTCATGATACGTTCTTGAATTGTGCAATGCAAATGCCTAAAGGCAGAAATTAAGGTTGTAACGGCACTCTTTGATGAAGTACATTCTAGTGGCTGACTTTTGACGTCATAATGGTAAAGCCAGGATTTTTTTTATAATTCTATAAATGTAATTTATGTTAGTCCATTCTAATTTGGAAGGTAACTAGCTATCAAGAGGGGAAAAAGGTGAGAGACTGGATGCAAAGGAAATACTGTGTTTTCAAAAGAAAACAAATGAATTGCTAATGTCTTGTGGGCTTTAGATCATATCACACTTCAGTAATAAAATCTCAGAATATACACACAAGGGAGACACAAAATAGGCTATAAAGCTCTTGGAAATTTATTAGAAAATATCAAAGCTTAAACTGTCTAAACATAAATTAATCTTATGATAATATTTCTTTAGTGTATTGTCTTGAATTTCCAACTCAAGATTACTTTTTTTTTCTTTGTATATGTTAAATTTTTGGTATAATTCTTAGGCTTTCGTGTATACAATTTCATAGTACCCTGGCCAAACAGAAGGTGACTATTGTGTTATTCAGTAAATTGTAAAAATAGAAACTGTAGTTAAAATTTCTCATGACAAGGTTGTTGTTAACAACAGTCAGAACCACAAACCATTGCTGGGACTTCTGAACATAACAGCTAAATTCCGTGCTGATAATATTACAGTTTTCCGAGAGAGGTGTTTGACTGCAAAGCCAGCCAGTTGTATCAAGCCTGATATCACTTTAAGCAGTATTTTTCCACCTCTTAATTTCAGCAGATTCTTCTCCAGCATTCTCAATCTGCTACATAGAGAGCAAGTTTATACTTTTTGGAGGGACAAGTAAAACTATTTACTTGGGGAAAATTCAATTTTTTTTTGTCTTCATGTAAAATGCCTGTTATTTCTCTGGTCTGAAGTAAAAAGCCACAAACCCAACCACAAAACAAACACACTAAAAAACCCCACCCAGTCACCACCACTCATTTTGTTGTGGCGTGGCAATTAACTTTTGGGGTTTAAGTCAATTTTAGGTTGATTAACCTTTCCAGTCCTATATTTCCAAGCAAAACTAACAGCAATAAACACACAGTTAGGAAACTGTATAGGAGGTTAGTTCTGGTAGCAGCACTGGCTCCCTGTGGATGGGTAGGCTGGCTATAGTTTCACCTACCATGGCAAGCGTAGCACCATGCCACAGAGGAGGTCACATCTCCTTTGTTGGCAGACCCTTATTTGCTCCATTGGGCTAACCCATGCAGATTAGATGAAGTAACTGTTCTGACATTTGCAAACTTCAGACATCAATTTAACATCAGTTAAAATGAACATGCATGAAGTTTCATTGAATCATTTGGGACATTGCATTTTCAGTTTGAAAGAAAGTGAAACTTAACCCATTTTTGCTGGCTGCTACGTTGTTTTGAGGTAATGTTCTCTCAGGGTTGTTCTAAACTCAGTCCAGGTTCATCAGGACATCCTGCAAATTTTTCAGCTCTTTCAGCAAACCAATCCAAATATCATGTTGTAATAAAAATGAAATACACATTTTTCCTGGATTTGGCCTTTGCTATGAACATTGTTCATGTTTCTGCAACGGACTGATGGATTTGTATCTCTGCTTTTCTAAGATTTAGCTGACTAACTTTTGGTCACCTCTGTCTTGACATAAAGACCATGTAGACCATGTTTTATGTGACAATTTTATCCATACAATTCCTTTAATTCTAGGAGGAATAATTTAATTCATGTTTTGTGATGTCTTTGAAGCAATCTATAAAAAACCCACTAAGAAAATCATAGCTACCTAGAGAAGTCACTGTGTAGCCTTAAAAAAAGTTTGATGATTATCAAAAAAAGTCTGATTTGGGCATTTATATTATCTGTTTCTTGGGCAAAATGCGATATTTATAACATTTGTTTATATTTCTCAAGAAGGATTTATAAAAATATCCTTTTAAGTGAGTTAATGGAACTTACTATTTTCTAACATCCTATTGTGAAAATCCATACAGGAACCAGTAGGGTTTTCATTTTCCTGAATTTTGAGGCAGGCTAGTTTGTTAACTTTTGCACTTACTCTGTATATAAAGGGGAAAGAGAGGGAGAAATTCCTTGAGAGCGTTATTTAATCCGTCTAACTGAGAATCTTGTTTTGATTTGCTCTTTTGAGGATCTTCTCTGTCTCCATTTGCTACAAACGGAGTATAGAGAAGTAAGCCACATAAACTAGGTGAATACTTTTTTTTCCAGTCAAGAACTGACAAAACATAGTTACGCTGATGAGTTCTACAAGGAAAAGTAGTTGTGGTTATCCTCAGCTGGAAAATGGCTTATTTGAACTTCCTTCTCTCCCATTTCAATTTTACATTAACCTTCATCATTTGTATTTGTACAATAAAATTAATTAATTTGGGGTGAATATTTGGAGGAGTGTTTAGAATCTGTAGCTCTTTTAACAGACTGTGTATCAAATAAATGGTAATGATATATTTTTATCAAACAATTGTGCTTTTTTTAAAATTTAATTTCTGCAATGGATGTATATTAAGTATTAATATAAAATGTTTTCCCAGCAGTAAGTCAATGCTCAGTGAATTGATTACACAAAACAATATTATCCCCAAAGAAGAGAATTTTCTGCTTGTTATTCAATGTACTTTCATGCCAAATTAAGAAACATGGTTTTCTTAATTTGAGCTTATTTTTTCCAAGTAATGCTGTTTCAGTTTTAACAATTATATGTTCTTTTTCTTAGGAAATAACAGAAGATCGGGAACGATCACGACTGGATTCAATGGTGCTGTTAATTATGAAACTGGACCAGCTTGACCAGGATATTGAAAATGCTCTCAGTGCAGGCTCTTCCCCATTCAGCACCCCAAAATATAAGCGGAGACATATACCTGTAAGCCAGTTTGCTTAATCTTTCTTATTATTCTAAGAAGAATCTGGTTTTACTTCACTTTTGTTTTCCCAGTCTTCACATTTATCAGCTCTTTGGTTTCTGAATTAAATCTCGTTTTGTAAAGAATTTGTTGTGTATTTTTATTTGTAGATATGTATGTTTTGAAAGCAGTAATAGTGGCATCCATTATTTCCTTTTGGCATCATTTAATAAATGAGAGCTTTAGAATTCCCAGATGAAATAAAGAGAGATCAACAAGATTCGGAAAACATCTGTCTCTCTAATTGTCACTTACTGTAAATGCAGAATAGGCAGAGTCAGGATCACACCAGTCGCAGAGCAGATGTGTGTGTGTCATTTGATATTAAAAAGTTAGAACTGAAAGTAAGTCTGAGCTACAGGTCTTGTCTTTCTGCTAGAGGGAGAGTCCACAAAATTTTAGGCAGAGACATACTTATGAAATCTTCTGTCATTCAAAATAAGATTCTGGGCAGAACTTCAATTATTTAAATTTCTTTAAATTATTTATTTAAATGAGATAATACCTTGCTGAAAGTAGTCTGAAGGGAGATTAGAGAACTCACGAACATGATTGATGTTTTCTTTTTTTTACGAAAAATGTTTACACATGTAATTGTGAAGAACTTGAAATGGCTGACCCAAGGTGCTCTTGTGCAGACTTCCTGTTAATTTCACCCACATGTGCTGCAGCTGTTTTTCAAGTTAGGAAACCTGAGAAATACCACCCCAAGATCTCTAGGCTAACATTTAGGCCATTCACTTTTGTTAGTGATATTTTCTTTTAAATGATGAGGGGGTTTTCCTGTTAAAGCCAGACTTCATTCTTGATGTAGAGCTGAGTGGGCTGCAGGTAAGAAAAGCTGTATTTAAGTTTCTGTGTGTTTGGTCAGCTGGAGTTTATACAATATGTCATTTTTAAAGGACATAACATAATTACACTTTTAAGAGTTAAACATTTGCCCCCTGGATAGCAATGTTCTCACAGTATCTCCCTGAGCACTGATGGGAGAGGAAAGATTAAATACGATGTTAGCATCTGTTCTCCATGTCTTGCCGGCATTTTAGCTAATTTCTTACAGCAATAAAAGGAGTTGGGGCAACCTATATAAGCAAGCCTGGATGACAACCAGAGGTGGTACCTCTTTCTATGCTGCAGAGCAGCCCTTCAGAAAGACAGCTTGCATAAATTAGGATATATGCTATTTGTATATACTGATTTTCCAGGAATTGTTGAGCCTTTGAATGTCATGAATCAGAACAAAAGATTTGGTTATCAGGACACTTGTGCATTGTGTTCAATCTCACATCAATTCTAGAGTAATAAAGCATTTGAATGTCATGCAAAAACATGGGTAATGTGGCAGGGAACATGCTTCTGTGCTGTGGTAGCATGGCTCTGCTAAGCAGGGGCTTCTAAGAGCAGCTGTATGCAAGCTGACTTCTACAGAGGCATTTCCATGGCTCTGCTGCTTTCCCAATGCTTCGTATCGCAGAGGACTCACAGGAAATATCTGACTCGAATGCATGGCTTTACCTAGAGTGCAGCTTTGTCTCTAATTTCTTAACCCTTTTCAGAAAACAGCACACTTGCGTACTTGCTGTAGCGGCATCTGTCTAATTGGTAGCTTCAGTTTGGCAGACCAGAGACTCAGCTGGAATTAATGAATCAGAGGGTTACCATTTCTTTCCGGTTCAGCAGCAGAACCCCTGAGATGCCTCTACCCCATATTTCACCTATTCTAGGAACCTGGTATTAGTAAAC
>WKFP01014817.1:12949-24537 GCA_011057875.1 Pterocles orientalis
GGGGTACGGACCAGTCCCGATGGACAGGTGGGGGGTTCCCCATCCGGGGGGTGGTGGCTTCCCAGTGCCACCTGCCCCTGCTGGGGGCTGTGCCTGGCGCAGCACCTGGCAGAGACCCCCAGCTCCCTGCGAAGGGGTGGGGGGGAGGATGGATCCTGGGAGGAGTCCTCCTGGCGTGTCCCCCCCATCCTGGCAGCAGCCCCCCCGAGGCCTGGCTGCTCTCCCAGCCCTGCTGTGCTTGCGCCAGCGCTGCAGAGCAGCCATCTTCCCCGCGCATCCCATCCGCCTGTGCAGGGAAGCGGGAGGGATGCTGCCAGCCCCACAGCCTCCCCACCCCCCTGCAGGTGCCCAGAAAGGGGGTACGGTGCCTTTTCACCCCCCTGCTTGCCACAGAGCCCCAGCTTTTTGACGATGCTCCCCCCTCCTGCTCCTCTGCCCGGCCGTGGGCACCGCATCCCCGCTGGCAGGCTGCGCCGTGCCGGGGTGGGGGGAGACGGGGGCTGCGGGCACAGCGCTGGGGCTGGTGCCGATGCCACCACTCCTTTGGTCTCATGCCGGAGCAGGGACAGCAGGCGGGCGGTTGGGCTGCCAAAGCGGGAGGAATGCAGCGGTGCCAGGCTGGGATTGGGGTGAGGATGAGCGCTGGAGGGGCTGCCCGCCCTTCTCTTTTTTTATATCTCTTCCACATCCCTCCATCCATTCCCCCCTCCTCCCCTCCATCACTGTCGCGGTCACCTTCACCCTCTCGCTGTTTTCCGGAACTGCAGCAACTTTCTGCCATGTGATCCCGAGCCTGGCTCCAGCCCTCGCCACCCCCAGGCAGGCGCGGGCGTCTCCGCAGAGCCCCCCGCTCGCCACCGCGCCGCAGCCGCCACGGCCATGGGTGAGAGATGCGATTACCAGCGCCTGAGCAGCGCCGAGGAGGAGGAGGAGATGCTCGGCCCCCTGCCCCACAGCTTCTCCGACAGCACCGGGCAGCGGGCCCTGCGGCTGGGCAGCAGGCACCCCACGCCGTCCCCCCGGCAGGATGTCACCCCAGGGATGCCGTGCCGGCGGGTCAGTGCTGGGGGGCCGGCGGGTGGGAGCGGCGGATGCGCCTGGCTGGGCTGGGTGACCCCCAGGAGGGGCAGGGTCCTGCTGTGGGGTGTGGATTGGTCGCTGGCATGGGGCTGGGGGATCCCTGCATGGCCTCTCCCCTCTCCAGCACTCGGGGTACCCGCAGCATCCCGGGTGGCATGGGGACAGCACCCCCCTGCATGGCTGTGCTCCCATCCTGACCCACGGCAGTGGGGCTGTGCCTTCGGTCTCACTGGGGAAACTGAGGTACAGGGGGACAGTGTGTGGGATCAGCCGGATCCGGCACAGCCTGTGGGGGGAGCACGATGCCCGGTGCATTGTCACATCCAGGCTGCCATCTGCATTTGGGGGTGTCACTGGGGGGCTGTACCTTGGGGGGGTGTTGGGCTGTGCATGGGGGTGTAGGGAGTGTGTAGGTGCACGTGGAGGCTGGAGCTGCCTCGGGGTGTAGGGGAGGTGTTGGGGTGTCATTTCAGGGGGGACGGTTTGGTCACCCGTGTGCCAGCTCGGCGTGTGCGTGGCCGTGCGCGATGCCGGGCGAGGAGCGTGCCAGGCTGGGGCGGGCACCCGTGGGCGCACAGGGGTGCCGGCGGCTCCAGGTGTGCGTCGGGCGGAGGCGGGGGGGAGCGTGCCGGGGCGCTGCCGCCGGCTGTGCGGCGCCGGGGTGTTTGTGCACGTGTGGCCAGGCAGGGCGGGAGCTGGGGGGGTGAACAGGGGTGCACGGAGGTGACGTGTGCGTGGGGGGCGGCTGCGGTCGTGCAGGTGGCGGGAGGCACGCGGGGGGCCGGGGGTTGCGCCTGTGTGGTCCCGGGGTGCACGTGAGAGTCGTCACCGCCGCCTGTGCATGAGCTGGGGCGCACGTAGGGTGTCCCCCCCGGGGCTGCAGTGATGGGGGTGCGCGGCGTGGCGGGGGTGCAGGGCACAGGGGACACAGTGGCACTGGTGCTGAGGGTCTGCCGCCTGACAGGTCTTGGGGGACTGGTTGGGCATCTGTGACCCTCCGCCCCAGTGGCTCTGCTTGTTCGTCTCGGGGGGTTGCAGCGTTACCCCCACACCTATGGGTCTGTTGCGGAGAGGGAAACTGAGGCACGGAGCCTCGCCCAGCACAGCGGGCAAGGCTAGGTCCCCCCACTCCCTTTTGGAAACCAGTAGTCCCAGTGCAGGCGCTGAAGTGAGCAGCCTCCCTCGGCGTTTGGGGGTGCGGGGGGCAACTGGGGCGCAGGAGGCAGCATGCTCGTCCCAGTGGGTGCTGGTCCCAGCAGGTGCCATCCCTGGCTGATGGGGGTGATGCGCCGTTCCAGGGCAGGGAACCCCCCACATCCTCGGTGTCCCCTGGGCTGGGGGGAGCTGGCGCGTGGCAGAGGTTGGTGCCGAGGGCACCGTGCCCGCGTGTCCCTGGTCAATGGGCTGCTTGTGCCAGGCCGGCGGGTGCCAGCTGGGATCCCAGCGGTGGAAGCCGCACTGGAGGCTCCTCTGCGCCTGGGGATGCGCTTAACCCCTTCCTGGCTGCCCCCCAACACGGCGACGGCCACGGTTTGGAGGGGCGAGGCAGGCGGGGGCTGCGGCAAGAGGTTGCTGTGCTCACACCATGGTGGCCGGCGTGGCCAGATGTCCCCACGGGGGGACAGCAGCGCCGGGGTGGGGTGCCAGTCCTGCTGGGGAAGGGGACAGAGCCTGGGGTGCTGGTGGCAGAGCCCTGCGGGGGCTGGCAGGCGGGCAGCGGGTCCGTTTGCCGAGCCAGCAGCTCTCCCCCCGCAGTGCCCATCGCCCTGGCGTCGTGCCTGCGGCCTCGGTTGGGAAGCGGAGGGCCGGATGTCTCCTCTCCCTCCCTCCCCGCTTCCTGAGGGGGGAAACTGAGGCCCGGGAGTGTTTCCCAAGGCCGGGGAGAGTTTCCATGGCAATGGGAGCGGGGGTCCAGGCTCCCAGCTGCCGGCTCCCGCTTCACAAGGGAGAAAGCTTCACAAGGGAGAAAGCGGCACATTGATGGGAGCCCGGCCCCCTGGGCGCGCGTCCCAGCCCTGGCCGAAAATAACCAAGCCCTCCCGGGGAGCGCTGCGCAGGCAGCCGGCCGGGACCGAACCCCGCTGCCGCCCAGGGGTCCCTAAGAAGCGGCTCCAGCCAGGGGGTGACCCCCAGCCCAGCCTGCCGCTGTCCCCCCGCCCCAGCCCCATTGCGCTGGGAAGGGGAGGGCCGGCCGGGAGGATCCAGAACCGGACGGAAGGAGGAGAGCCGCAGCTGCAGCGGGCCGACGGACACCCCGAGCCCCCTGCCCGCTCTGGGGGATATATGGGGCGGCCGAGCCCGCGGGGCATCTCTGTAGCCCGGATGACGGGGCTCTGGGTGCTCTGGCTGTGCTGAGCGAGCTTTGCCGGGGGACACCGGCGCCAGGAAAGGGACATCGGCGGTGCCAGGGGCCGCGGCGGGCAGCCAGGCAGGATGCGACGCTTCCAGGCTTTGCGCCGATCCTTCCCCTTCCTCACCCGCTTCCGCCTCTACCGAGTAAGTGCCGACCCCCGTCCCGGGCAGACCCCCCCCCAGGCAGACCCCGCTGTGCTGGCTGTCACCCAGCCCTGTCCCCATTGCTGCGGGCAGGGGACTGGCCATCGCCGGCCGGCCGCGGGCACGCACCGAAGGCTGGCGGCTGCTTTCGCCCCGCGTGCCCCCGTCGCCCCCGTGCCCAGCTGCTTGCCGCACCCGCCGTATTTTTAGCCCCGTGCCGAGGACTGTAATTGCGGTGACACAGCCAAGGGACCCGAGCACCGGGGGTTGAAGGCGCTTGGGGGCTGTGTTGGCTCCTGGGAGGGAGAAAAGGACGGAGGAGGGTGGGATGGGGGGGTCCCTCCGGGTCTCTGCGGTGGGAGGCAGAGCTGTGTGCCTTCTGGGAAAGGTGGCGAAAGCCTTGGAGGGGAGGAAATCCGGGATTATAAGCAGGGATGGGGAGCGGTGGGGGATGTGTTTGGGGGGGGCAAGGGGAACCGTGGGTGAGACGTGGCCCCGTCCCCTCCCTCCCCATACCCTGGCACAGCTGGGGGTGATGCTGGCAGTGCTGGGGTGTCCTGTGCCTCGGCCCCAGGGCACCAGCACCCCCTGGAGACCCTGATGTCTCTATCTGCACTCTCCCTGTGGCTGCCCAGCAAGGTGCCACCGCCCGTGGCAGCGGAGACCCGCTGTGAGTCTGTGCCGCAGCCCAGCCAAGGGGCTGAGTGGCAATGCTGAGGTGGCTGTCCCTGCTGGGGACAGCTGTCCCCTCCCCGGTCAGCCCCTCTAGCTGGGCAAAGGGAACCTGACAAGCACGGGGCCAGGCTGTGGGGTGTCCCCTGGGCAGGCACGGGGCCAGGCTGTGGGGTGTCCCCTGGGCAGGCACAGGGCCAGGCTGTGGGGTGTCCCCTGGGCAGGCACGGGGCCAGGCTGTGGGGTGTCCCCTGTGCAGGCACGGGCCCAGGCTGTGGGGTGCCCCTCGGCTGGGGGCCACTGCCAGGCACATCCATCCGGAGGCTCTGCCCCTCCTGTGTCCCTGGCACTGCTGCCTGGGGACAGCCCGTGCTGCAACTGGGGGTGGGCTGGTGTTTCTGCACACACGATGGGGCAGAGCGGGGGTCTCTGCCCATCCCTGGGGGTCGTGCTGATGGGGTGCCTCTCCTGTCCCCCCCAGGGAGCGGGGGACGGGCTCAGGAAGTGACCTCCGTTAGCATCCCTCGCACCCTGCCCTGGCAGCACCCCAGCCGTGGCTCTCAGCCCCTCTGGGTGACAACCCCAGGGGACCAGGGCAGAGGGGAGCAGGGTAGGGTCCCCCCTAACCCTGTGCGGTGTCCCGGCAGAGGCTGAGCTGTAGCATGCAGGCGGAGGAGGGCACGGACTGGCTGCTGGAGCTGCTCACCGAGCTGCAGCTGCAGCAGTACTTCCTACGCATCCGCGACGAGCTCAACGTCACCCGCCTCTCCCACTTCGAGTACGTCAAAAATGAGGATCTGGAGAAGATCGGCATGGGACGGCCCGGTGCGTACATCCAACCCCCCCAGCCTCCCCCTGTACCCCCCACTGGCTGCACAGCATCTTCTGGGGAGCCCGGAGGAGCATGCGGTCCATGGGGCTGGAGGGAACCCCCAGTCCATGCTGGTTTGGTGACAGTCACTGTGTCCCACAGGCCAGCGGCGGCTGTGGGAGGCGGTGAAGCGGAGGAAAGCCATGTGCAAGCGGAAATCCTGGATGAGCAAGGTAGGGATGGGATAGGGGCAAGTGTGGCAAGGAAACTGAGGCAGGCGGGAGGAGCGGGACCTCTCCTCCCTCCCCTGGGGGCAGGCAGGGAGATGGGCAAAAGCCCCTGCTGGCACCGTGAACCCTGCCGCACGTGCGCCGGTCCCACACGCATTCCTGGGTCACTTCCCGGCGAAGGATGTCCCTGCCGCCCCGGCGTTCAGGAAATTAATTCCCCTTGCATGATTTGCCTCTTTGCCAGGAAACTCATTTGCAGCTAACGAGCCACACAGCCCGTGCATCTCCCCCCAGCCAGCTCCATGGGCAGCAGCCCTGCCCGGACCCCTGCCTGCCCCACGGCAAGGGGACACAGCCCTGTGCCCACAGGCTGGGAGCGCAGCGGGGCAGGGGACCCCAGGGTGCACGCGTGTGATCCTGGTGCCATCCCTTACAAAGCTGGGGGTGCTGCCCTGGCACCCCCAGCACCCTGCACCCCCGAAAGAGTGGGGTGCTTGCCAGCTGGGCGCTGGGTCGTGGCCTCTCCCCTGCGTGATTCATCTGGGCTGGGACAGGCCCGGGATGGGCTTTTAATAGAAGGCGACTCAGTCTTGCACTGGGCACAGAAGTGCCACCTCCCACCCCGGCCACATGCCAGGCTCAGCCTCTGCACACCCCGCACAGCTTCTGGCTGCCAGGACCGGGATGGACCCTGTCCCGTGTGCACATCATCTGTCCCAGCCCGTGGAGAGGCAGGGACAGCCCTCCCTGTCCCCTCTGGGCTGGGGATGGTGGCAGCAAGAGCGTATTGTAACCCCCCCCCTTGCTGTGGGGATGTCACCACGCTCAGCCCCAGCTGGAGGTTTCTCTTGGCGTCATGCCCGGGCACATTGTGTGGCTGCAGTCTGGCCAAGGAGTGCCCAGGGCTACCAGCGTGGTTGCCAGGGCTGCTGTGGGGCTGCTGCAAGAGACATGACCCCCACGGATCGCAGCTCGGCGTGCAGGCAGCCTGCCCCCAGTAATCACCAGTTGGGGCCATCATTAGGTTCCAGAGTGTACAGCCCAGGCAGGGGGTTGCCCCAGCACTGCTCGCTCATAGACCCAATGGACTGGCAGCTTTCTGTGCCTGCGTCTCACCTGCCTCCATGTCCCGCAGGTGTTCAGCGGGAAGCGCCCGGAGTCCGAGCTGGTGCCCCAACCCCAGAGCACCTTCCGCAAGCCCCCCACGCCGCCGCCCCCCGAAGCCGGGGGCCAGCACTCCCTCACCTGCCTCGTCCGGGAGCGGGACCTCTCCCTCTTTGAGAAGTTGGGCGATGGCTCCTTCGGTGTCGTGCGTCGCGGCGAGTGGTGCACGCCTGCCGGCAAGACGGTGAGGGGCTGCTGGTGGTGGGGGGAAGCCGGGCGGTGGGACACCCCTGCGGGGAGGATGCTTGGGGGCTCATGGCTGCTTTGGCTGTAGTTGAACGTGGCGGTGAAGTGCCTCAAGACGGACGTGCTGAGCCAGCCAGAGGCACTGGACGACTTCATCCGGGAGGTGAACGCCATGCACTCCCTGGACCACCGGAACCTCATCCGCCTCTACGGCGTGGTGCTCTCCCACCCCATGAAGATGGTGAGTGGGAGGTGATGGGGCTGCCCCTGATGCTGCCCCATGGGGCGTCCCACGTGATGGGACAAGCAAAGCCAGGCTGAGTCTGTACCCCAAGTTCTCCGCTGGCACGCGCAGGGGGACTCAAGAAGGCTGGAAACCAGCCCAAGCAGGGTGCCCCCAGCCTGACCAACCTCCTGTCCCCTCCTGGTGGCCCAGGTGACAGAGCTGGCCCCGCTGGGCTCCCTCCTGGACCGCCTGCGGAAGAACCAGGGCCATTTCCTCATCTCCACCCTCTGCCAGTACGCCATCCAGGTGGCCAAGGGCATGGCTTACCTGGAGTCCAAGCGCTTCATCCACCGCGACCTGGCCGCCCGCAACATCCTGCTGGCCTCCAACGACCTGGTCAAGATCGGGGACTTTGGGCTGATGCGAGCCCTGCCCAAAAACGACGACCACTATGTGATGCAGGAGCATCGCAAGGTCCCCTTCGCCTGGTGAGCCCTGGGGAGGGAGGGACCTGGGGGTGCAGCACCCACAACCTCCTGATGCTCACATCCTTCCCCGCGCAGGTGTGCTCCCGAGAGCTTGAAGACACGCACCTTCTCCCATGCCAGTGACACATGGATGTTTGGGGTGACCCTCTGGGAGATGTTCACCTACGGGCAGGAGCCCTGGATCGGCCTCAACGGCAGCCAGGTGGGTGCACAGCGGGGTCCTGCCCCCCTCCCTTGCCCTGGCAGTGCTGGGGTGGGGGGACAACACTTGGGACCCCCTGACGGCACCGCCTGCCCCACAGATCCTGCACAAGATAGACAAGGAGGGCGAGCGGCTGCCGCGGCCCGAGGACTGTCCCCAGGACATCTACAACGTCATGCTGCAGTGCTGGGCGCACAAGCCTGAGGACCGACCCACCTTTGTGGCCCTGCGGGACTTCTTGGTGGAGGTGGGTGAGCTGATGGTGACAGGGACAGGGTCCCCGGTGTCCCCCTCCTGCCAGCTCTGCCCAGGTGTGGGCAGGGTTAAGGGTATTGCTGAAGGGGGAGGTGATGTTGGGGGGCTTGGGCCAGGCATCTGTGTTGTTTGGGGGTGGTAGATGGTGACATGGTCACAGCAGGAGGACCCTTGGGTGCCACCTTGTCCCCAAGGAGCATCCAGGTGTTCCTGATGCCCTTGCCCACCCCAGGGACATTGTGGCTGGGGAGGGGCTGGGAGTGGTGATGCTGTCTCCTGCCTGTTTTTGGGGCTGGCCCCAAAGCTTGGGGAGATGGATGGGATGGGGGACTGCATCCCCATCCTCACCTCCCCTCTCCCCCCCAGGCCCAGCCCACGGACATGAGGGCGCTGCAGGACTTCGAGGAGCCCGACAAACTGCACATCCAGATGAACGACATCATCACCGTCATCGAGGGCAGGTATGGCCCAGGGTGGGGGACAGGTGTGGCATGGGGAGGGGTGGCAGGTATGGCATGGGGGGGGCACAGACCTGCTGTCAGCCTGCGTGGGGACAGAGGACCCCAGGAACGGTGATACTGTGAGCACTGGCAAAGCTTTAGGGCGCAGCGATGGGGAGAGGGGCTCCGGACCCCCCCAGCACCCCTCGCCGCTGTACCTCGCAGGCGGGCAGAGCCGCTGCGGTGTGCGATCCCCCAGGCAGCACGGTGCCGTGGGGCCGCCCGGGTGCGGGGGGCACGGCCGTGCCTGCGGGGAGCACAGCCCTGCCCGCCCCCGCTGACTCACCCCACTGCGCCCGTGGGTTTGCCCCAGCCTTGCCCCGGGAAACCGCGCGCCCCAGGGCCGCTCCCTGCTGATAGCGGTCGGGGACGACGTGCCACCAGCACCCAGGGACGTGCCGCTGTCACCGGGCCAGGAGAGGCACTGGGGGGGCTCGGTACCACGGTGGCAGGACCTGTCACCACCTGCACCATGGGCTTCGCTCCTGGGTCTCTGCCACCCCCCCCGAGGCACAGCCAACCCCCCCATTGCCCTGGGGACCTGTGGACAGGGGAGATCTTTGCTCCCCGCATCCCCATCCCACGACGTGACCATTCCCCTCCAGCTTGGGGACCCCCAAAGGTGCTCAGTGGCCCTTTGCCCCCCTGATACACAGGGGGCTGCCCCCCCCAGCCCATGGGACCTGCGGACTGGGGAGATCTTTGGTCCCCGCATCCCCATCCCGTGATGTGCCAGTCCCCCTCCAGCTCGGGGACTCCCCAAAGGTGCTCAGTGTCCTTCTGCCCCCCTGCCACACAGGGGGCCGCTCCCCCTCCAGCCCCAGGGAAGGGGTTTGGAAGGCTCTATCCTTCCCCTTTCCCTCTCCCCCTCCGGGACCGGCTCCCCGCGGTTAGTCACAGCCCGGAGGTGAATCAGGCCGGATTTGTGTGTCTGCAGGGACCGGCTTTCTCCAGGGATGACTCTTGCCCAGGGTCTGGCGGTGTAATTGCAGGGAGGGGAGGGGAGGGAGAGGAGGGAGGGGAAGCAGCGTCGGCGGAGGGAGGGAAGGAGGGAGGGAAGGAGGGCAGGAGCGGTGGAGGAGGGTGGCGCGGCCCCATTGCTGCCTGCATCGTCCCCGGTGCCGCATCCCAGCTGGGCTTGGTGGGGGTCCCGTGCCCCCCACCCCGCCGCCAGCCCCAGGTGAACCATGGTGGGGGGAAGGTGGGGGTGTTGGAGCGGGATGGGGGGTCGTGGGTGTGCTGAGGGGTGCCGATGGGTCGGGGAGGGACAGGAGCGCGGTGGAGCCAGGGCTCAGCCTCTCCTGCCTCAGTTTCCCCGAGGGATGCCGGTCCTCTGTGGTCCCCGTGGGCATATTGCAGGGGTGCTGGGTCTGGGGTCTGCAGCTAGGGGGTGGCAGAAGTCCCAGGGGGGCTGGAGGGGATCCCCAACCCCCTCCATGCCTCAGTTTCCCCACCACGTTGCTGGCAGGGGTGCCCAGGCGGGGAGGGGAGGGCTGGTGGGGGGGGGCTCCAACCGGGGGCCGCATCCGGCCCTGCTGAGGGCGCCTGGGGCACCGTAAACACCCCCCACCCCTTTTCAAGCCCCTGCCTGTCGTTCGGCGGGTGCTGGGCGTGCGTACGTGTGTGTGGGCAGGGGCTGGGACCTCCCTGAAAGCCCCCCCGGGGACCCAGCCAGCAGCGGGAGGGGGCTTTCGGGGGGAAGCAGGGGCAGAGCCGCAGTGGGGTTGTGCCGGGGTTCTGAGCCCGGATCCGGGGGGATGAGGCTGGCCGAGGGGCGCCAGCCCGGCCGCAGCATCCCTCTGGCGGGATGCGGAGAGGATCTCCTGGGGACGGGACCCATTGCGGAGGGAATCCGGCTGTCCCCCAGCCCAGGGAGGGTGCCCGGTACCGACTGGGGTCCGCTGAGGCGTCCCGGTGCTGAGTAAGGCGGCTGGCTGGCGGGAGCGGGGAAGGTAAACAGGAAAAGGGCTGAGCTGGTGGCCGGGGGTGACTCACAGGTGACTCCAGGAAACCGTGGGGCCCGTGCCAGCCTTGCCGGGCTGGCACCGCGCACCGCCTGCCACCCACCCCCTGCCCGGCACACGCCCTACCTGCAGGGAGCGGGGGGCCTGGCAGGAGGGGATGGGGGGGGATGGATAGTGGGGTCAGAGCCCCCCACATTGGTTTGGCACAGGTTGGGTGGGGGACACCGCTTGGGGTGCCCGTCCCTGCATCCTGCCTGTCCCCATCCAGCCCCTGGCCCCCCTGGAGGTGGCCAGCAGGGCTCTTGGGGACCACCACCCTGGCTACCTTTACCCATGGCCATGGGGGGTTTTGCAGCGTGAGCCCCCCAGCCTGCCCCCTATGTCCCCCTGCCAGCTCCAGCCTGCACAGGGCTCCCTGATAACATAGGAAGGGAGCGAGGGGGACACCCCCCCAGCCTCCTGTCCCCCATCACGGTCCCCCCAGTTTCCCCTGCAGGACTGGGATATTTGACACTGTGCATGTCCGTTGTGCTGTCCCTGTCTGTGTGGGGCACAGGGACCCACGGTGAGCCGCTCGGTGCAGGCATCACCCCAAGGCTCCTGCATCATTTGGGCAGCCAGGAGGAAGAGGAGGGGGTGCATCTTTTTTGGGTGCAAAGGGAGAACTTCGTTCCCCACCACCCACATCCCCGGCACCTCATGGTGCGGGGGCTACCCAGGGTGGGGGGCAGACCTGCGCGCCCAGGTCCCCTTCCCAGTTGTGTCACCACCTGCCTGCGTGGATTTGGACGAGTCACCTCGTCTTCTCCCCATCACCAGGGCAGGCACACGTCCCCCTCCCGTCCCCTCGCCGGTAACGAGGTCCTTTTTATTCCTTAGGGCTGAGAATTACTGGTGGCGAGGTCAGAATAAGCGGACCCTAAAAGTGGGCCAGTTCCCCCGAAACACGGTGACCTCGGTGGCGGGTTTGTCGGCCCACGACATCAGCCAGCCGCTTAAAAACAGCTTCATCCACACAGGCCATGGAGACACCAACCCGCAGCACTGCTGGGGGTTTCCCGATAAAATTGATGAGTAAGAAATTTTTTGTCTTCTCTGCATCCCCTGCCTGCTCCCTGCCTTCTCTGCTGCCCGCCAGGCACGGGACCAAGCTTGCCCCCCTCCCTTGAAGCATCTCTCCCCTGCTGCTATCCTGGGGACGGTGGCTCCATGAAGGGTCCCCGCAGCTGGACTAACTCCCTCGCCTCTTCTTACTAATGGGGTCAGGGCTGTGGGGGGCTGCTGTGCTTGTGGGGGGATGTTCGGGGGGGGGGT
>WKFP01014817.1:24557-38769 GCA_011057875.1 Pterocles orientalis
CCCTGTCAAGCGTCACTACACCCAAGGTGGGAGCAAAAGTGGCTGAAGCTATGGGGAAATTTAGGGGCTTGGGGATGCAGGTGCTGTGTCCCTCACCGTCCCTCTTGGTCCCCCCCCCAGAGCCCTGCTACGATCCGGTCAGTGAGGAGGAAGAAGGTCTGCCAGGGGGTCTCCGGAAGCTCTGCCTGAAGAAGCCAGGCACGGGGAAGGGTCTGCGGCCGGTTAAGCCATCAGCACGGGTGCCAGGCACCAAAGTGGGCGAGCGGCAACTCGGCCGGTCACCGAGCGAGGGACCCGCAGGTGGCGAGGTGGCCCTCATCGATTTCGGGGAGGAGGTGCCTCAAGGTAGCCCGTCGCCGGTGGGGGAGCTGACGGCCCCGTCGTTGGTGAAGCTGGCCATGGAGGCCTTCTCGTTGCTGGACAAGACCCCCCCGCAGAGCCCCACACGAGCCCTACCCCGGCCCCTCCATCCCACACCAGTGGTGGACTGGGACGCCCGACCCTTGCCGCCACCGCCTGCCTATGACGATGTGGCGCAGGATGAGGATGACTTTGAGGTCTGCTCCATCACCAGCCCCCCGAGCCGGCGGGGCAAGACCAACTACGGCTTTGTAGATGAGGGTGAGCGGGGACCGGCGCTGGAGGACAACCTCTTCTTGCCCCCCAAGGAGACCAAGCAGCCCAGCCTGACGCAGACCACCGAGCTCTTCGAGGAGCTGCAGCAGGAGTGCATGAAGAGGCTCAACGTCCCCCTGGGACCAGCCGCCCCTGCTGATGACAAGCCCCAAATCCCTCCCCGTGTCCCCATCCCACCCAGACCCCTACGCCGCAACGAGCCCGGGCGCTGGTCGGGGGAGCTTTCCCCAGCTTCGGGGGGCGAGGAGGACCGTCCGCCCCAGATTCCCCCCCGGGACCCGCTGTCGCAGCCCACCTCCCGGACACCCAGCCCCATGGCCCTGCAGGTGGGCTCCCCGCAGCAACGCGCCGCCCTCTGCTCCTGCCTCTCCACCTCGCCGGGGAAGCCCATGCCCACCACGCAGAGCTTCGCCCTCGACCCCAAATATGCCACCCCCAAGGTCATCCAGGCGCAGGGCAAGGACTGCTCCAAGGGCCCCTGCATCCTGCCCATCGTGAAGGACGGGCAGAAGGTCAGCAGCACCCACTACTACCTGCTGCCCGAGCGCCCTGCCTACCTGGACAAGTACGAGAAGTTTTTCAAGGAGGCTAAAAGTCCCGAGGAGGTGCCGGCATCCCGCCTGGTCACCACGGCCACCGTCCGTCCCATGGTGCAGCAGCCGGCGTCAGACTGCAAGGCCAACTTCTCTTCCAACAACAGCAACCCTGGGCCCAAGTGCCTGGTGAAAGCCTCCTGCAGCCTCCAGAAGATCGTCTATGACGGGACGGATGGCTGCCGCCCCGCCGACAAGATCCGGCTGGTAAGCGGCATCCCTCGTTTCCGCAGGCAAGAGGTGACATGGTGGCCGTGGGCTTGCTTGGGCAAGAGCTGTCCCCATCCTGTGCCTCAGTTTCCCCAAGTTCAACCCTGTGGGGTTGGCTGCAAGGGGTCCCCAGATGTGGTGTGGGACAGAAGTGTCACTGCAGCTCCAAAATGGGGATCATGGGCCCTTTTAACCCAAATTAACCCCAGGGATGGGCGGAGGAAGGGAACTGTCACTGTGGTCCCTCGGGCTCTCTGGGATGGGTCTGTGGTGGCACCCGAGCCCAGGAGAGGCTGAAGACCCCAGGGATAGGGATGGTCCCAGCTGTGGGCTGATGGTGCTCCCTGGGGACAGAGCCGGGGTGGGGGGCAGCCCCGGTGCCCCCCTGCTCCAGCCACAGGCTCCTCACTGCTCAGGGGTGGTGGCGGGTGCTGACCACGGGCTCCCCCAGGTGCAGGACACGGTGCACGGCGTGACCACCGAGGAGTGCCAGGCGGCCCTGCAGAACCACGGCTGGAGTGTCCAACGGGCCATCCAGTACCTGAAGGTACCGCACATCCCCATCCCCCTGTCCCGGCTGCCACCAGGGTGATGGCATCCCTGTCACCCCCCTCGCCACGCCCTGTCCCCTTGCAGGTGGAGCAGCTCTTCTGCCTGGGGCTGAAGTCCCGCGTCGAGTGCCACCGGGTGCTGGAGATGTTCGACTGGAACCTGGCGCAGGCCAGCTCCCACCTCCTCGATCCCTACAGCACCGCTCGCCAGAAGTAGGGACAGGGCTGTATTTTTGGGTGCAAGGGCGGGGATCTCAATGCCGTGCTGCTCTTGGCCGGCTGGCACCGTCACCCCTCCTGAGCTCATGTCCCCTCCTCTCCTTCCAGGCGGTGACAGCAGGGACAGGGCAAGCTGCGTCGGATCCGGAGCAGGCATCTCGCCGCAGGGCCACCCTCCGGTGCCCACCCGCGCCCACGCAACCTGCTGCTGGACTCTGGACTGAGCCCCCCGCTCGGGGGACGGGGACACCCCGAAAGGGAGCCTGCCCAGCGCCCCAGACTTGCCGGGGTGCCTCCGTCCCCTGGCCCCTTGTTGGATTGTTTTTGTAAAGAGAAATGTAATTTTAATATATATATATATTATAAATATATATAAAAATATTCTATGGAGAAGAGGAGAGTGCCTGTGGCCGTCTCCCAGGTTTGTCCCTGCCACTGCCTGGGGACAGGCCATGTCCCCGAGGGTGCCGGTCCCTATTTTGGGGTGCAAAGGTCTCCCCATCCAGGGCTGTTGGAGTTTGGTGTTGCCCCACCCCCAGGACCAAAGCTTGAAGGCTGGGCAGGGTTTTGCCCCCCCGAGCAGGCAGTGCTTGCCCAGGGGTGCCCCCCTTTGCCCTGGCACCCCCGGGACTGGGCTCCCTGCCGCCGCCTGACTCATGCCCGGGCAGGGAGGGGCGGGACGGGAGCTGCGTCGCGCCCCCACCCACGCGAGGGGCGTTGTGCAACCGCCTGCCACCGCGCAACCGCAGCCCCGTGTGGGTGGGGGGCTGGCCCCCATGGGATCCCGGGCAAGGTGGCAATGGTAGCACCCCCAGGTGGGTGTCAGAGCCCCCCTCCAGCTGGGTTCCCTGAGGTGCCACCTTGCAGCAGCATCAGGAAGGGGGCTTGGTGCCCAAACCCCCCAGCTCCGTGGCCATGGGTGGTCCCTTGTCCCCAGGACACCTTCTGCTCCAGAGCTGGTGGCTTCAGAGGAGAGCCCCCGCCACGCACGGTGGTGGGCTGGCAGGAGGGGCTGCCCTGGCATAGCCGTGGGTCCAACCCTGGGGCAGGTGCTTCCCAGCCATGTCACCTGTGTGCCACGTGCACCCACAGCTCCGCTCACCCCTGGTTCCCCAGCCCCCCCTGACCGTGGGGACGGGGGGTTTGCTGGTGCTGCTGTGGACGTGGCCGTGCACCGGTGCTTTGGGCTCTCCGTGCCTCAGTTTCCCCACCTAAGGTGCAGCTGCCCTGGTGGGATGGCTGTCAATGACACAAGGAGTGGACACCACCTTCACTGGCTCATTTCCCCCCTAAAATGACCCCAGAGCTGGGCTGGGCCCCAGGAAGAAGCAAACGTGTGTTTGCTGCCGTTGCCCCGCTGGGTCCCTTTGCACGGCCGGATGCGCCCAGCCTGTCCCCAGGGGAAGGTGACCTGCAACCTAGGGCACGGCCGGGCCCCCCGCCCATGCAGGAGCAACCCCCCCCGGCCAGGCTTGCGTGGGTGTTCGCCGCGATGGCACAGATAACCCCTGCACGCAGGTCCCTGGCGGTGGTGGCGGGAGGGGGCTGGGGCAGGGCTGGCACACGGGGGGACCCCGAGGCAGCAGCGGGAGGCTGCTCCTTCCTTCTTCCTCCTCGGCGGGCAGCCAACCCCTGCCAGGGGTGATCGGCCACCCGGCCAAGCGTGGCGGGGACCTGGTGGCAAATGGGGGGTGTGGGTGAGGGGTGCAGGGCCCAGGGCTGACCCACCTCTCCCGGAGGTGCTGGGGACCCCTGTCCCCACTTGCCATCCCAGGGCCTTTGGGACAATGCAGCGCATTGAGTGCTCCCCAGTGACTGGGGACCCCAGCCTTGGGGTGTCAACTGTGGGGTCACCCTGGGAAGGGCCTTTAAAAAAAAAAGTGGGTGTCCCCCAGCATCAGTGGGTCCCCAGGACTGGGATGTGGCCACCTCTGTGGCAGGCTGTGAGGACACGGAGCCATCAGTGCCCCAGGCAGGGCACGTGGTGTTCCCGTCCCCCGCCCCGGGGAGTGCTCACCAGCGGAGCCACCCTGTTGCGTCGCTGCCCCGGGACAAGGAGACCCTCAGCCGTGTCCCTGCCACCGAGGGAGCGCCATGGGACACCAGGGACAAGGAGACCCGCAGCCGTGTCCCTGCCGCCGAGGGAGCGCCATGGGACACCAGGGACAAGGAGACCTGCAGCCGTGTCCCTGCCGCCGAGGGAGCGCCATGGGACATCAGGGACAAGGAGACCCGCAGCCATGTTCCTGCCACCGAGGGAGCACCACGGGACACTGGGGCCAGCGGCTGCTCTGGAGCTGGGTGCTGTGGGGGCTCTGGGTGCTGCCAGGTAAGTGCCGGGGTCACCTGTGCCACTGCCAGGCTGAGCAGGTGACCGACACCATCAGGGTGGCGGGTGGCGGGCTGCAATCATCTCTCCAGCTGCTCATATACTGCAAGTTCCAGCCCGAGTGCTTGGGGGGGTTTGGATCATCTCTGTCCGCGGGTGCCACAGCCTCGGCATGGCCCCCCCACCGCAGCAAGGGGAGGGGGAGGTTGTGGGTCAGATGGGGACTCTCGCCCACAGGGAAAGTGCCTGTCGGCGTTGGTCTGGCTGTGGGTGCTGGGGTGGGGACCAGCCCTAAGGACTGGGGGCACCTTCCTGCTGCAGCAGGGAGGGAGGGATGGGGGTGATGGGGAGCCCAGGCTGGTTTTTTCCTCATCT
Organism: Pterocles orientalis; assembly: GCA_011057875.1. Taxonomy (NCBI): domain Eukaryota; kingdom Metazoa; phylum Chordata; class Aves; order Pterocliformes; family Pteroclidae; genus Pterocles; species Pterocles orientalis. The sequence goes on from WKFP01014817.1 coordinate 29,471, forward strand.
TCCCTTCACCAACCTGCTCTGCCACCAGCACGAGCCAGGGTGACAGGGGAGCAGCCCCTTGTCCCCGCACCAGCAGAGCCAGGCAGTGTCTCCCCTGCGGCCGACAGCACCAGTGTGGAGCTGCCACTGGACCTGGGCATGTGCCTGGTGTTCCCCAGCACCGCAGCTGTCCAGCCAGAGCACCCCGATCCCCCCGCCACGGGCAACCAGGGCTCAGGTAAGGCTGGTAGGCAGCTGGCCCTGGCAGGTTGATCTGGCTGGGGGGGGATGGATCCTACTGGGACTGTGGGGGGATTGATCCTACTGGGACTGTGGAGGGTTGATCCGGCTGGGGCTGGCGGGGGGTGATCCGGTTGGGGCTGCCCTATCTCGTCCCACAGGCAGCCTGGTGCCGCAGGCGTCGGTGGAGGCACTGGTCCCAGCCTGGAGCAGCGGTAAGCAGGGGGGGTCTCCCAGCGCAGCAGCTCTCCCCGGGGGTCCAGCAAGGCAAGGCAGCCCCCAGGTAGGGGCTGGGGTCTCCTCTCCAGGTACTGCCAGCCACCCCACCAGCATCCCTCCAGCTCCCACCACCGCTCAGCACGGGAAGCTTCCATTCCTCGCGCCAACAGGGCACGCGGTGGGTCTTGCCACCCGGGGTGGCAATGCTGGGCCAGCCACAACCATGCTGTCCCCAGCTCCAGCTGTCCTGGCTGTAATGGGGACAAGCCAACCACCATCAGACAGCAGTCCTGCTCCCAAGCAGGCTGTGGAAGTGTCCGGAGTGGCTCAAGACAGTGTCCCTGGAGAGCCAGTCCTGGGAACAACGGTCACCATGCAAGAGGGGACTGTGGCCGAGCCACCCATGGGTGCTACTGATGCCCTGAGAGGTGCTGCCCCAGCAGCAGGCAGAGGTCCGTCCCTACCAGTGGCACGTGTCCTAGTGCCAGGGACAATAGCATCTTCCCCAGTCACTGGTGAATTGATTGATAACAAGCTAGAGCAGCTGGGCCATGCTGCCACGGTGGAGGGGACGCCGGGGACAGCGTGGACCACAGTGCCATTGCTCCCCAAGGATGAGCACAGCACAGGGATGTCACCCCCCAGCATCAGCAGGAGCTCTGCTGAGCCACACGCATCTGCCATGCTCCTGTCCCAGGAGGTCACACTGAGGCTGGCCGAGACCACCTCACCGGCCACAGCAGCCAGCACCTCTGGGGACACGCACAGCCCCGTGAAGCCAGCAGCAGCCTCGGCCAGCCCTGACGCTGGTTTCCCCAGGGGTCCCCCCCACACAGCCACAGAGCGAGCCAGGAAGGCAGCACCACCGCCGGCAGACCCCCCAAGTGCATCCTCAGCAAAGCTCATCTTTTCTTCTGCCACCACGGGCATCGGCGAGGCTATGCAGACAGGGGCACGTGCCTTGTCCAACGCCGGCCACGACACCGCACAGGACCCCCTGGAGCCCCTCACTCAGCCCTCTGCAGCCCTTTCGCCCCGGCTGATGCTCACCTCCCGCCACAGCGCAGCCCCGGGCACTGCTGGTGATGGGCTGCCTGGACCCAGCACTGTCACCCACCCCCAGGCCACCCCGCCAGCTCCGGGCACACAGACTGTGACAGTGGATGTCACCACTGCAGAGCACATCCCTGCTGCATCGTTCCCAGCTCTGGGAAGCAGCGGCGCTGAACTGGGGTCCATCAGGAGCGATCCCAGCACCAGAGCCACAGCAAGCACAGCTTCCCCGGACACTGAGGCCACCCCAGCAGGGCTCAGCATGGGGCTGTCCCCTCATGCAGCCACCAATGGCTCTGGTGACCCCTCTCCGGAGCCCTTTGTGGAGTCTCTGCTCTCCCAGACCCCCTCAGCAGGCGCTGGAGCCACCGTGGCAGCTGCAGACGGGTCCTCTCCAGCCAGAACCAGCACGGTCACGTCCTTGTCTCTTGCGGGCACTGATGGAGCAGAGCCAGACGGGGCCCCTGGAATGATGGCTGCAACAGCATCTCCCCTTGGTGCATACGGCATCGGGATGGGGCCAGGGGCTCAGCCATCCTCCCTCATTAGCAACACTCCAATTAGTGAAGCAGGGATGGGAACAGTATCGCTGACCGGTGGCAGTGCCATCCCAATGCCATGGGACACCGGTGCCACCCCAGCTCCACCCGATGCATCTCCCAGCCGCAGCCAGCCCGGTCCCACTGCAGGCTCAGCACCCCCAGGAACCAGTGTCACCCGCAGACCTGCGCCAGCCCCACTGCTCCAGGCCGGACCCCGACGTGTGGCAGCTCTAGGGACAGAGACGCGGTCACCCAGTGCTGCGCCAGGCACGGGCACGGCTGCCCCAGGCACCCTGGGGACACCCAGAGCAGCCAGCGTCCCCGTGGCATCACGAGCAGGCGTACCCCCTCCCCCGGAAGGCAGTGCCACTGCAGGAACGGCTCTGGGGGTGACCCCATCCAGCATCCCCCGAGAGATGGAAGCAGGCATGTCCCTACTGTCCCCAGCCACCCTACCACCAGGAATGGGTGCTTCAGGTGACCCCCACCCTGATGGCAGCACTGCGGGGCGAGCAGTGGGGACAGCATCGCTGGAGGTGGGCACAGAGGAGAACCCAAGTGCCAGTGCAGAGGTTCCAGCTCCCAGCCGCAGGATCGTCACCACCGGGCCATCACCAGAGCCACCTGCCCAAGGAACTGATGCCACCGAGACCAGGTCCCTGGAGGATCTGCCCCTCCTGGCTCCCAGAGGTGGTGGCTTGGCCCCACTGGTTGTGGCTAACCCCAGCCCAGTGCTGGGCATGGCCAGCCCCCTCCCCGACACCGCCACTGGCAGGACACCCCAGCCTGTGACACCGCTGTCCCCTGAAAACGCAGCTGCAGAGGGAGGTGGGGGCAGGTCCCAGCTGGCAGGAGATGGCAGCACCACGCAGGCAGCTCCGGGCTCAACCCCAGCTGAGAACACATGGGTGGGTGCTGCGACAGGCACCCCACACAGCAGTGACACTGCCCTGGTGACAGCCCTGCCAGCGTCACCCCCCACCCCAGCCAGCATCACTGCTTGGCCAACCGCGGCTGCATCAGACCATGGCTCTCACGCTGCTGAGCCCCCCACGGACACGGGAGTGGATGTGGACATGGACTTGGACACAAACACGGCTTCTCCCACCGCGGGGAACAGGTCTGCAGGGCTGCCACTGGGGTTGCCCACTCCTGTGGCTACTGAGCGAGGCAGCGGTGATGCCACCCCCTTGGCAAGCTCGGCGCAGGGCAGCAGAAGCCCTATGGCAGTGGCCATGGTGGACACGATGTCACCCCCAGCTCCGGAACTGGTTATAGCACCTCCCCCTGGCCTCACTCACAGCACCGCTGAGCCAGATGTCAGTGTGTCCCCTCCTGTCCCCAGGAACACCTATCCAGTGGTGGCGGCATCCTCCATCACTCCAAGCATCACTGTCACTGGTCCAGCAGTGGGAGCAGGTGACACCAGTCTTGACAGGGTCACAATAGCCCCCTCTGCTGTCCCCAGCAGTGCCTCTGCTCCACGCAGCGTCCATGTCACCCCAAGGCCATCCCTTGAGGCCACCAATGGCACCCAGGACCCAGACGCGAGGGCTCTCAGCCCAGTCACTGAGGACAAGCCCACAGTTGGGGTCACCTCGCTGGCTGTCGGCAGGACACCCGCGTGGGAAACCGCAGCCACATCCCAGCGTGGTGCCGGGGGTGCCACCACCGGGACGGACACCACCACCACCCTTGAGAGCAGTGCCGAGGGTGCAGCATCCCTGTCTGGCACCAGCAGCACCCGCGTGCCTGTCCCCAACACCGCTGGCATGAGTCTGGCCACCACCCCAGCCACTAGCATGTTCCCCAGCAGCACCATCCCGCCAGCCACCTCAACCAGTGGAGACACCTTCGTGGGGACCAGGGCCACCCCAGCTGTGCCACCTGCCATTGCGAAGGCCACCAGCACCAGCAGTGCGCTGTCCCTCGCTGTGACGCATGACAAGGCAGATGGAGGTGGGCAGCCTGTCCTGTCGCCAGAAGAACACATCCACTTGGTGGAGACAGCTACAGGGTCCTGGGCTGTCCTTGGTCCCCGCCCTGCTGTCAACATGCCGAGTACACCCCGTCCCAGCCTGCACAGTCCAGCGGAGGGGCTGCCAACAGCCCCCTTGTCCCTGCTGGGCGCTGGTGTAACTGTGGAGCCAGCAGCCAGATGGACCCTCCCTGAGATGGCAACAGGCACCGCTGCTCCCATGTCTGTCAGCAACCATGACATGGGACAGGCAGCAGGCACGTCACCTCCTGGGTTCTGGACACCTCCAGGGACACCTGCCTGGGGGGAGAACACAGCAACCACTGCAGGTGACACGACGGCCATCACTGCAGGTGACACCACAGCTATCAATACAGGCTTCACCAAAACCATCACTGCAAGTGACATCAGGGCCATTACTGGAGGCGGAACCAGGGCCAACACTGCAGGTGACAGTGTGGACATCACTGAAGGCATCATAAAGACCACCACTGCAGGTGATACCCCAGCCATAATATCAGGTGACACCATGGCCAACACTGCAGGCAGCACCATGGCCGTCACTGCAGGTGACACCACAGGTATCACTGCAGGTGGCACCAAGACGATCACTGCAGGTGACACCACGGCCATCACTGCAGGTGACACCACAGGCATCACTGCCGGTGGCACCGAGACCATCACAGCAGGTGACACCACAGCCATCACTGCAAGTGACACCACGGCCATCCCTGCAAGCGACACCAAGAACATCACTGCAGGTGACATCAGGGCCGTGACTGCAGGTGATACAATGGCCATCACTACAAGTGACACCACAGCCATCTCTGCAGGTGACACCACGGCCATCACTGCAGACATCACCAAGGCCATCACAGCAGGTGACACTCTGGCCATCACTGCAGGTGACACCATGGCAATCACTGCAGGCATCAGCAAGACCATCACTGCAGGTGACACAAGGGCCATGACTGCAGGTGACACAACGGCCATCACTGCAAGCATCACCAGGACCATCAATGCGGATGGCACTACAGCCGTCAGTGCAGGTGACACCACGGCCATCACTGCAGGTGGCACTGAGACCATCACTACAGGTGACACCACAGCCATCACTACAGGTGACACCACGGCCATCAGTGCAGGTGACGCCACGGCCGTCACTGCACGCAGCACTATGGCCATCACTGCAGGCATCACCAAGACCATCACAGCAGGTGACACTCCAGCCATTACTGCAGGTGACACTCCAGCCCTCACTGGAGGTGACACCACGGCCATCACTGCAGGCATCAGCAAGACCATCTCTGCAGATGGGACCACGGCCATCACTGCAGGCATCAGCAAGACCATCTCTGCAGATGGGACCACGGCCATCACTGCAGATGGGACCACAGCCAGCACAGCAGGTGACACCACGGCCATCACTGCAGACATCACCAAGGCCATCACAGCAGGTGACACTCCGGCCATCACTGCAGGTGGCACAACGGCCATCACTGAAGGTGACACCATGGCCATCACTGCAGGAATCACCAAGACTATGACAGCAGGTGACACCACGTCCATCACTGAAGGTGACACCACGTCCATCATTGCAGGTGACACCACGTCCATCACTGCAGGCAGCACGACGGCTATCACTGGAGGTGACACCACAGCCATTACTGCAGGCATCAGCAAGACCATCACTGCAGGTGACACTCTGGCCGTCACTACAAGTGTCACCACGGCTATCACTGCTGGTGACATCACGGCCGTCACTGCAGGTGACATCACGGCCGTCACTGCAGGTGACACCACAGCTGTCACTGCATGCAGCACTAGAGCCATCACTGCAGGCATCACCAAGACCATCACAGAACGTGACACTACGCCCATCACTGCAGTTGACACTCCAGCCATCACTGGAGGTAACACCACGGCCTTCACTGCAGGCATCCACAAGACCATCACTGCAGGTGACACTCCAGCCATCACTGGAGGTGACACCACGGCCATCACTGCAGGCCTCAGCAAGACCATCACAGCTGGTGACACCATGGCCATCACTGCAGGTGGCACGATGGCCATCACTGAAGATGACACCACGGCCATCACTGCAGGCATCAGCAAGACCAACACTGCAGGTGACACTCTGGCCATCACTACAGGTGGCACCACGGCTATCACTGCGGGTAACATCACGGCCATCACTGCAGGTGACACCATGGCCGTCACTGCACGCAGCACTATGGCCATCACTGCAGGCATCAGCAAGACCATCACTGCAGGTGACACTCCGGCCATCACTGCAGGTGACACTTCAGCCATCACTGCAGGTGACACCACGACCATCACTGCAGGCATCAGCAAGACCATCACTGCAGATGGCACCATGGCCAGCACAGCAGGTGACACCACGGCCATCACTGCAGACATCACCAAGGCCATCACAGCAGGTGACACTCCAGCCATCACTGCAGGTGGCACCACGGCCATCACTGGAGGTGACACCATGGCCATCACTGCAGGCATCAGCAAGACCATCACTACAGGTGACACCATGGCCATTACTGCAGGTGACATCATTGCCATCACTGCAGGCAACAGCAAGACCATCACTACAGGTGGCACCACGGCCACCACTGCAGGCAGCACGACGGCTATCACTGCAGGTGACACCACGGCCATTACTGCAGGCATCAGCAAGACCATCACTACAGGTGACACTCTGGCCGTCACTACTGGTGGCACCATGGCTATCACTGCTGGTGACATCACGGCCGTCACTGCAGGTGACACTATGGCCGTCACTGCAGGCATCACCAAGAACATCACAGCACGTGACACTCCGCCCATCACTGCAGTTGACACTCCAGCCATCACTGGAGGTAACACCACGGCCATCACTGCAGGCATCCGCAAGACCATCACTGCAGGTGACACTCCAGCCATGACTGCAGATGACACCACGGCCATCACTGGAGGTAACACCACGGCCATCACTGCAGACATCACCAAGACCAACACTGCAGGTGACACCACAGCCATCACTGGAGGTGACACCATGGCCATCACTGCAGGCATCAGCAAGACCATCACTACAGGTGACACCACGGCCATCACTGCAGGCATCAGCAAGACCAACACTGCAGGTGACACACCGGCCATCACTGCAGGTGACACTCCAGCCATCACTGGAGGTGACACCATGGCCATCACTGCAGGCATCAGCAAGACCATCACTACAGGTGACACCATGGCCATTACTGCAGGTGACATCATTGCCATCACTGCAGGCATCACCAAGACCATCACTGCAGGTGGCACCACGGCCATCACTGCAGGCAGCACGACGGCTATCACTGGAGGTGACACCACGGCCATTACTGCAGGCATCAGCAAGACCATCACTACAGGGGACACTCTGGCCGTCACTACAGGTGGCACCACGGCTATCACTGCTGGTGACACCACGGCCGTCACTGCAGGCAGCACTACAGCCATCACTGCAGGCGGCACCACGGCCATCACTGCAGGTGACACCATGGCCATTACTGCAGGTGACACCACGGCCATCACTGCAGACATCACCAAGACCATCACAGCTGGTGACACTCCGCCCATCACTGCAGTTGACGCTTCAGCCATCACTGGAGGTAACACCACGGCCATCACTGAAGGCATCAGCAAGACCATCACTGCAGGTAACACCTGGGCCATGACTGCAAGTGACACCTGGGCCATCACTGCAGGTGACACAACGGCCATGACTGCAGGTGACACAACGACCATCACTGCAGGCATCACCAAGGCCATCATTGCAGGTGTCACCACGGCCATCACTGCAGGTGACACTGAGACCATAACTACAGGTGACACCACAGCCATTACTGCAGGTGACACCACGGCCATCACTGCAGGTGGCACTGAGACCATCACTACAGGTGACACCACAGCCATTACTGCAGGTGACACCACGGCCATCACTGCAGGTGGCACTGAGACCATCACTACAGGTGACACCACAGCCATCACTGCAGGTGACAACACGGCCATCAGTACAGGCTTCACCCAGACCATCACTGCAGGTGCCACCACAGCCGTCAGTGAAGGCGGCACCAAGACCATCAGTGTAGATGACACCATGGCCGTTACTGCAGGTGACACCACGGCCATCACTGCAGGTGGCACCACGGCTATCACTGCTGGTGACATCACGGCCCTCACTGCAGGTGACAACACGACCGTCACTGCACGCAGCACTATGGCCATCACTGCAGGCATCAGCCAAACCAACACTGCAGGTGACACTCTGGCCATCACTACAGGTGGCACCACGGCTATCACTGCTGGTGACATCACGGCCCTCACTGCAGGTGACAACACGACCGTCACTGCACGCAGCACTATGGCCATCACTGCAGGCATCAGCAAGACCATCACAGCAGGTGACACTCCGGCCATCACTGCAGGTGACACTCCAGCCATCACTGGAGGTGACACCACGGCCATCACTGCAGGCATCAGCAAGACCATCACTGCAGGTGACATCAGGGCCGTGACTGCAGGTGATACAATGGCCATCACTACAGAAGACACCACAGCCATCACTGCAAGTGACACCACGGCCATCCCTGCAAGCGACACCAAGAACATCACTGCAGGTGACATCAGGGCCGTGACTGCAGGTGATACAATGGCCATCACTACAGGTGACACCACAGCCATCTCTGCAGGTGACACCACGGCCATCACTGCATGCGTCACCAAGACCATCACTGAAGATGGCACCACGGCCAGCTCAGCAAGTGACACCACGGCCATCACTGCAGACATCACCAAGGCCATCACAGCAGGTGACACTCTGGCCATCACTACAAGTGACACCATGGGCATCACTGCAGGCATCAGCAAGACCATCACTGCAGGTGACACAAGGGCCATGACTGCAGGTGACACAATGTCCATCACTGCAAGCATCACCAAGACCATCAATGCAGATGGCACTACAGCCGTCAGTGCAGGTGACACCACGGCCATCACTGCAGGTGGCACTGAGACCATCACTACAGGTGACACCACAGCCATCAATGCAGGTGACAACACGGCCATCACTACAGGCTTCACCAAGACCATCACTGTAGGTGACACCACGGCCATCAGTGCAGGTGACACCACGGCCGTCACTGCACGCAGCACTATGGCCATCACTGCAGGCATCACCAAGACCATCACAGCAGGTGACACTCCAGCCATTACTGCAGGTGACACTCCAGCCATCACTGGAGGTGACACCACGGCCA
>WKFP01014817.1:40301-52439 GCA_011057875.1 Pterocles orientalis
GCACTACAGCCGTCAGTGCAGGTGACACCACGGCCATCACTGCAGGTGGCACTGAGACCATCACTACAGGTGACACCACAGCCATCACTACAGGTGACACCACGGCCATCAGTGCAGGTGACGCCATGGCCGTCACTGCACGCAGCACTACGGCCATCACTGCAGGCATCACCAAGGCCATCACAGCAGGTGACACTCCGGCCATCACTGCAGGTGACACTCCAGCCATCACTGCAGGTGACACCACGGCCATCACTGCAGGCATCAGCAAGACCATCACTGCAGATGGGACCACGGCCAGCACAGCAGGTGACACCACGGCCATCACTGCAGCATACCAAGGCCATCACAGCAGGTGACACTCTGGCCATCACTACAAGTGGCACCACGGCCATCACTGGAGGTGACACCATGGCCATCACTGCAGGCATCAGCAACACCATCACTGTAGGTGACACCATGGCCATTACTGCAGGTGACACCACGGCCGTCACTGCAGGCATCACCAAGACCATCACAGCAGGTGACACTCTGGCCATCACTGCAGATGGCACCACGGCCATCACTGCAGGCAGCACGACAGCTATCACTGGAGGTGACGCCACGGCCATTACTGCAGGCATCAGCAAGACCATCACTACAGGTGACACTCTGGCCGTCACTACAGGTGGCACCACAGCTATCACTGCTGGTGACATCACGGCCGTCCCTGCAGGTGACACCATGGCCGTCACTGCAGGCAGCACTACAGCCATCACTGCAGGCGGCACCACGGCCATCACTGCAGGTGACAACACGGCCATCACTGCAGACATCACCAAGAACATCACAGCACGTGACACTCCGCCCATCACTGCAGTTGACACTCCAGCCATCACTGCAGGTGACACCACGGCCATCACTACAGGCTTCACCAAGACCGTCACTGCAGGTGACACCGTGGCCATCACTGCAGGTGTCACCACGGCCATCACTGCAGGCATCACCACAGCCATCACTGCAGGCGGCACCATGTCCATCCCTGCAGGCGACACCATGGCCATTACTGCAGGTGACACCACGGCCACACCTGCAGGTGACTCCACAGCCATCCCTGCAGGTGACACCATGGCCATCACTGCAGGTTACACCAGAACCATCACTGAAGGTGACACTGTGACTGTTACACCCACAGCCCCATTGAACCCAGCGATGGAGGCAGGAGTTCTCCCAGTCCCAAATACTGTCACGCTGGGGACACCACCAGCCACCACCAGCCCTGCCACCGCCCCAACTCCTGTCTTTGGGACACAGAGGGGACCGACCACAGCCCCACGCACATCTGCCCACACCACTTCCGGCCACCGAAAACTTCTCCCCGAGCCTCCACCCACCCACAGGCTGATCAGTGAGTGGATTTTCTTCTCCCCAAAGCGCAGAGCAGGGTGGGCTGTCAGTCACCCAGGGACTGTGGTGGCCGAGAGTACAGCCCGGCCGGGGTGACTCGACTGCTGTGCACGCTGGGTTGCCAGATTCACGGGGAAAGGTGAAACGGCATCTGAGAGCATCCTCCTCCCAGTTAAAACTGGGTTACAAATTGGGTTACAAGCCATCAGAGCTCTGGTGGGATGCACTGGGGGGGCAGAGGCACAGCAGCCTGGTGGCAGGCAGATGAGTTTGCCCTGGCCGCAGGAAGGATGGAGCAGACATTAATGGTTTTTCACCTTTTCCATTAATCTTCTGCCCGTGTCAGCGCTGGCGGCATCGCTCTACCCCTTTGGCACAGAAGAAGGGGACCAAGAGTGCGTCCAGAGGACGGTGGATTTTAACTCCCCGCTGCTCAAGCCGGAGATCGGCTTCCCCTTCGGGAAGTCTCTGCGGGATGCTCTCTACGTGAGTTCCCTTCCATCGCTGAGTACATCAGGAATGTGCAGCCCCCTTGGTAGAAAAAAAAACACCATGGAAATAGAGCAGAAACCAAATTTAATCCAAATGTTAATATTTTTGTGGTTTAAAATGACTGGTTTCTGCTCACCCATGGAGGCTAAAAGCCATCCCAGGAGCTGCCTGCGACATCAGCAAATAACGAGTTTTTCTGGTTAGTTTACAGATAATGGACAGATCATTTTCCCACCCACGGACAACTACATCCCCTCCAACCCCAACCCTCCTCCCCAGGGCTTCAGCGGCCAGGAGGCTTTGCCGATGGTGGCCGCCTTTTGGGACGACGCAGATTTCTCCCAGGGTGTCGGCACCACCTGGTACCAGGTCGGGGCCACCAAAGATGTTCTCCTGGGCAAGCCCAGTTCCCAGGTCACCCGTTTAACCCTTTTTCTTGCCAACCTGCAGGAGTACTCCACCCTCAGCTCTACCCAAGACCCCCTTGTCCATGACGTGGAAACAAAGATAGAGAAATACCTGGAAACTCCCTACGTAGCAAAATGGACCTTGAAGGTGACGTGGGAGAAGGCTCCAGCTTACCCATCCTGGCAGGATGACACCCAGGTGAGCAGTGGGTGACCCAGGTGGTGGAGGGGACTGTTACCAGTAGTGGCTGGGGCAGGGCTGGGTTGCTGGTCTCCCACAGCTTGACGTGGGCATTTTGGGGCTCCCTGCCTCAGGGAGAGCAAGGGAGGGTTTGGGGGTGCTAAGGGGGTGCCTTGGGTTTCTTCAGACGAACACCTACCAGGCTGTCCTCACCACCGACGGGAGCCGCTCCTTCGCCCTGCTCCTCTACCAGGATGGCGGGATGCAGTGGGACTACACCAGGCTGGCTGCGGGCAACGTCCTCATCGGCTTCTCCAGGTGCTGTGCATGGCGTGTGGCCGTGTTTGGGGACAGCAGGGGTTTCTCCCAGCACTATGGAGGGACCGTTGGAGATGTTATCCCCAGCAGAGCCCAGCTCCCACTCCCCAAAGCAACCCTGACCCATTTAAACCCTCTCTCCTGCAAACCGCAGCGGTTCCCGCCCCAGTTGCTCTATGGGGAGTGGAGGAAGGTTGTGCTGGGACAGTGACCCCAAACCTTCTCTCCCTACACAGCGGCGATGGCTATGCCCAAAATAACGAGCTGACTCAAAAGCCACCAGATGTCAAGTACCGACCTGACCAGCACAGCGGCACCAGCACCGGTACAGCACTGGGAGAGCCCTTGGAGAGGGGGGATGCTCCGTGCTGGGAGTATGTCCCCAGCACACGTCCCTGCAAGGTGGTGGGCTGGTGAAGCCACAGGGCAAGGGCTGGCCACCGAGAGCACAGCGTGGGTGTCCCATGTCCTGCTGTGGCTTGCCACGGCCACGCTGGCTCTAGAGGGAGCCTGGAGACCTCGCGTGAGGTCCATGGCTGGGGAGGGTTGTCCCACGGGATCCCCCCTAGCACACCCTCCAGCTGTGCCGTTCTCCCCCAGATGTGCGTGGGCTGTGGATATACAGGCTGGACAGTGGCTCCCGGGTGAACTACAGGCTGCGGTGCCTGGCGTGGCTGGAGGCAGAGCCAGCACCGGCCACCTGGAACGGCCACCTGCCACCGTGCCCCTGCTCCCAGCCCCAGGCAGAGCTGGACCCCCGCTACCGCTGGAGCAGAGGTGCCAAGCACAGCCCCCCCAGGGCCAGCTGCAAGGTGGGGGGATGGCGGGGGTTCATCTCCTGCTCTGGGGGTGGTCGTGACCCCCCCCACACCATTTCAGACCCAGCGGATGCCTCTGTGAGGATGCTGCGCACAGCGTCCCCCAGCCTGGCCGGAGCTGGGGTGCGGTGTCTGTACCAGGGTGGGAGCTTGCTGGAAGGCTGGCAGGAGAGGACGTGGAGCCTCCCCATCGAGCCCAGTGATGGTAAGCAGGCACTGGCACTCCCTTGCCCTAAAACACCCCGAGCACGAGCAGTCTGCAAACACAGAGGGGACCCCGACACCCCCCAGTACCGGCCCCTTCCTCTGCAGATGAGGAGCTGGAGGCATTTGACTGGTGCTGCCGGCGCGTGGAGAAGCCCCTGTTCTGCACCAGGTTTGCTGAGAAGAGACCCAGGGTTGGCTGCGAGGGATACGTGCCACCCACCCCCAGTGAGTCCCCAGGGCTCTGCCTCCTCTGTGGCAGGGAGCTGAGTGGGTGGCACGGCCATACGCGGACACCATTGACCACTCTTTGCAGCATCCCTGTGGGGACTGCTGAGCCCAGCGCACGGGGGGCTGCTCTCCTCCATGCAATGACACCAGTATTTGCTTTTCTTCCTCCCACCAAAACGGCTCTTTCTCCTTTGGACCCCAGCCAGTGCCTTCGGGGACCCCCACCTTACCACCCTGGATGGACTCACCTACACCTTCAACGGGCTGGGGGACTTTGTCCTGCTGCTGGCCAGTGATGCCTGGACCAGCTTCGTGCTGCATGGGCGCACAGCCCGGACCGGCACGGCCCAGGCCACCAACTTTGTGGCCTTTGCTGCCCAGTACATCTCCACCACCACCACAACAGTGAGTAGGAGCATCTCAGGTACCAGTTTGAGCATCTAATGGAACAGACCCCTCTGGCAGGTTGGGCGTCACCTCTGCATCACCTACAAGGACCCGAGGAGCATCCCCTGTCCTCTCCCTGCTACCTCCCATGACCCCTACAAAGTGCTAACAGCAGTGGGTTGGTCTGAGACTAACAAGCCACAGCTCTGACACCTCTTGCAAGCCAGCCATCAAGAGCCTGGACCTCTGCAGGAACATGGTCTGCTCCACCCTCCTCATTGCACACCCTTTGCCCTGACCATTGGTCTGCTCCAGACGCGTTAGCACAAGCACGTACTCTTCCTTGCTTTGCAAAATTGCTCCTCACACCCGTTTCTGTAAGTAAAATCTCCCTGTGTCACCAGAAGCAGCGTGAGGAGGGGACTTAGAGCCTGGACCACCCCCACCCCCCCCAGGCACAGCTCCCCACCCTGCCATGGTCAGCCGAGCAGCAGTGGTGGCCTCTGTGTGCCCCATTCCAGCGGCGGTGGGGGGCAGCTCACCATCCTCTTCTCAACCGTCAAAGCTGCGTTATTGTGTGTTTGCTGGGGCAAAGGCAGGCCAACATGACCCCGGGGCCGAGCCTCTCTGCTGGGGCTGGAGGAGGATGGGGTTTGTCTCATGTGTCCCCAGCATGGGGGGACAGCAAGGAGGGAGGAGCAGAGGGGATAACTGAGACGTCCACCATGATTTGCAGGTTGAGTGGACCTTGGGGAGCCAGGGTGACATCCAAGTCCTCCTGAACAATGAAACCATCCAGTTTTCCTATTCCCAAGGTGAGCAGGATGTTCTGTTAATGTTAAATGTACCTGGAGGGGTACCCGTCCCACAGGGCCCAGTTCTGCCCAGCACAAGAGCAGCCATCCTGAGCTCCACCTGCACCCTGACTCAACTGGGGTGGATGGGGAGCACTCCCCTCCCCAAATTTAGGAGCATCGTTTCAGACCCCAACCTTGCGTGGTCTTTCCCTCTGTGCCCCCCTTCTCTTGCAGACATGGATGCTGAGGTGTACTACAGCCCTGGTGTCCTGCTGGTCAACGACTCCTCCGTCACGGCCGTCTTCGATGGGGCCGTCGCCATCTCCATCTCAGCTGCCTCTGGGATCCTCAGTGTGGTCAGCAGCCTGCCCGATCGGTACCACAATGGCACCAAGGGCCTCCTGGGTGAGGACTTCTGGCACTGCTGCAGAGCTGGGGGGCAAAGTCCCCTTCCCAACCCAAAGCACGCTGTCCAATGCTGGGGGAATGTGCTTGTGAGGGCAGGGACCCCTGGGTCTAAACTAAACACTGGCCAACGCTAGAGAGGAGGTCAACCCCAGCATGGGGGACTCCAGTCCTCTGGTGATGCTCCACCAGGTGTGTGGGACCACGACCCCACAGACGACTTCCAGATGCCAAACGGTACCAGCATCCCTGTGAACAGCAGTGAGGAGGAGATCTACAGCTACGGGATGACCTGTAAGTCTAAGCTTGGGATCCACCTTCTGGCCATGCTTTGGCTGGAGATATTTAGACACTTGCCTGGGCAAAAAGTGATGCAAGTGAAGCCCTTTGATCTCCTCACTGCTCCGAGAAAATGAGCCCTAAAATACAACAAACCTTAAAACCCAAGGCTTTGCCCACGGTTTGCTCTGTTGCAGGGGCTGTAGGAGAGCACAGCCTGTTTGCTCAGCCGATGGACTCACGGCTAATGAACTTCACACCCATCTTCTTGTCTTGGCTGCGGCAGGAGAACGAAAGCCAGTACCAGCTGGCAGCATCACAGTGCCATGGCAGCAAGGAGTGCATCTTCGATTCTCTGAGCACAGGGGACATGGCCCTGGGCCTGGCCACCCAGAGCCTCGCAGCTGACTTCCAGCAGAAGAAAGCAGTGCTCAGTAAGTGGAGCAGACCCTCACCTCCGAGAGGGCACGGCTTGGGTGACTGGGCAGTGCCCTGCTCCCTCCCACGGCTCTCTTGCTCCATGTGAGGCAGGAGAGAAGCCACCAAGGTCTTGGAGCTGCATTGCCCGGCCAGCTGGTTTCCAAGCCTGGGAGATGCCATCATGCTGTGCAACATGAGGGACTTGTGGCAGCATCTTCCCGGGGAGGGAGCAGAGCCCAGGGGTGCCATGGCAGCGTAGCAAACAACCAGCTGTGTGCTGGGCTGCTCTTTCCTCAGACGCCTTCCCTCCCGTCATCACCGGTGATGCGTCACTCAGGGCTTTCAGGACAGAGAGGGTCAGGAGGCAGTACCGTGCCGTAGGGGTGGGTGCACGCTTTGTCCCCCACCTCTCACCAGAGCTTAACATAACAGGTAAGGAAGGAGAGATGGGGCAGACGGGATGGGATGGGATGGGATGGGATGGGATGGGATGGGATGGGATGGGGGGACACCAGCCATCCAGCCCCTTTCCTCTGCCGCCTCCTCTAATTTCCAGCTCTCCCCTGGCAGAGAGCGGCACCCTGACGTGGGAGCCCCACGGGACAGCCCCATTCACCATCAACCTGGAAGCTGTGGGGTCCAACAACCTCTCCGCCCTCCTCCAGCTCCGCTTCACCCTTTGCAGCTGCAGCAGGAGCCAGGAGTGTGACTACAGTGACACCGTCACCCTCGGGGCCTCTTCTCTGCAGGTAGGGTGCCCAAAAGCCCCTCTGGTGCCACACCCTGCCTGTCCCCATGCACCAGCTGTCTTCTCTGTCCACCCATCCTCCTCATGTCCTCTAAGCCAGTGTCACTGTCCCCTTCCCAGCTGGCAGCCTGCAGATGCGAGGGCGGCTACTCGGGTCCCTTCTGTCAGGATCCCCCAGACCCCTGCACCCAGGGATGCTTCCCTGGCGTGGGCTGCGACTCACATGCTGGCTGTGGCCCCTGCCCGGCTGGCCTGACTGGTGACGGACGGCACTGTGCAGGTGACAAGGGCTCACCGTGGCCACCGGGAACCCTGGGCACCCATGGGACCCTGGCTGAGGTGTTTCTCCCGGTGCCACACTGCATTGCCTCTGCAGATATCAATGAGTGCACGCAGGGGACGGTGTGCCCGGGGAACGCCACCTGCACCAACACGGTGGGCAGCTACACCTGCTCCTGCCCGACCGGTGAGGAGGGTGAGTACAGGCACCCTGGGGGGCACGGTCCTTGTCCCCATCACCTCTCGGGCCTCGGTGAAAGAGGGCTCCCAAACTGACCAGGGAGGAGAGGAGGGGGAGCTGGCTGAGCCCTGTCCCCAAGCCCTTGCTGTCCTTAACAGAAGGGACCAGAGTCCAGCCACCCCTCGTGCTCCCAGGCTGCAGATCTCACTAATCCGATGGGATGGGATATTTTTCCTGGGCAATTTTTCTCTTTGAGAAAAAATAATCTCACCCCACCAAAGTTCAGATGCACACACAGAGGTTGAGGGGCTAAAATCAA
The DNA here is from genome assembly GCA_011057875.1 of Pterocles orientalis. NCBI lineage: Eukaryota > Metazoa > Chordata > Aves > Pterocliformes > Pteroclidae > Pterocles > Pterocles orientalis. The sequence continues at coordinate 48,154 of WKFP01014817.1, forward strand.
ATCCTGTTTTCAGATGGCTGCGGTGGGGTTGGGGTGATGGGTTTTGCTCCTGCTCTAATGCAGCAGGCTGGGGTTCCATGAGGGCAAAAAGCTCCATCTGGGAGGAGGGAGTGCAGGGCTTTTCCTTGAGGATCTGAATTTGTACTAAAAAATCCAACACATTAAAAAAAAAACCCCAAAACTTGGAAAAAAGGCATTACAGAGTGGCTGAGGATGGATCAGTGCACTGGAGCTCTGCCCCTGCAGCCAGGCTGATGCCTCCCCTGAGCTGGGCTCCCCATCCTGCAGGCGAGGGGCCAGCCTGCAGCTCAGGCTGTGGCTCCCAATCCTGCCCTGAGGGCTACTGCAGCAACGGCGGACACTGCCACCTGCACCCCGTCACCTGCGCCCCTGCCTGTGCCTGCCCCCCGGCTTTCACCGACCACCGCTGCCTGGTGGCAGGAGGCGATTTTCAGCCGCTGCCCAGCTCAGGTGGGTGCCTGTGCCCCATGGGGGGTGAACCCCAACCCTACTTGCCCCAGTTCTGGGATGCCAGAGCCACTTCTGTGGCTTCCCCCCAGCAGGTCTCCCCCAGAGAAGCGTCCAGCTGCGGGTCAGGACACTGCAAAATGCCACCGTCGGGGAGGTCAATGGCACCGTACGTCACTGGAGGGGACGGGGAGGGGGATGCAGCAGCACAGCGGGCAGCATGGCAGCTTGGGGTGCCCGTGCCTCCGTGCATACCCCTAATGTGGGATCCCCCAGGATCCAGTGGATCCACAGGGCCAGAGGGAGGCAGCGCCGGCCACGTGATGCCAGCTGCAGCCATGGCCATGTGCCAGGTCCCCAGCACGGGAACAAAAGGCCAGCGCAGCCCCTGGGGCTCAGCCGTGGTGCCCGCATCGCCCTTCAGCCTCGCCCCACACCAGTGCCGTCCTGCCCTCCCCTAAATCCATCCCGCTCCCCCTGCCACAGGTCTCAGCCATCCTGGGCTCCCTGAAGGTAAAGGCTTTCCAGAGGAACACCAACATCACCCAGACGTGAGTCAGCCATGGGACAGCCCCGTGCCCACCCCCGGGAGCCAGCGGCGCAGGGCTGGGCATGGGTCCACAGGGTTTGGGAAAGAAAGGGCATTTTCCCCCAAACCCAGGGTCCCTTTTTCCAGCCCTGATGTTGATAAACCCTTGGACACACAAGCCCCAGGGCACCTTCCATCTCCTCCTGCCTCATCCCTTCTTTACCACTCCGCAAGTGGGGAAACCGAGACATGGTAAGGCTCGGTTGCTCAGTGATGCAGCAGCAGCACTGCCAGCAGCCTCGTCTTCTCCCCACAGGACAGACGGCGATGGCTTCACCTTCACACTGGTGTCCGAGTTCGCCTATGACAGCCACAGCGCTGTCATCCGGTTCCTGAACGAGGAGCTGCCGGGGGCCATCACCAGTGCCTTCAACAGGCGGCGGGGACGGCGGGAGGCAGGCACGACCCTCCTCTTCCAGCGCCTGCACCGGGACAACGTCACCGACCTGGTGAAGCGTGAGTTGCTCCCGGCACCGAGCTGGGGAGCCCAAGAGGAGCACCCTACTGTCCTCATTGTCCCCATCACCCTGAGTACCGTGGGGTGGGTGGCAGTCCCCAGCCCCGGCGTGGATGCAGCTCAGGGAGACCTGGGGAAGCATCAGGGGGTGATGCTGCCGCGGGGCCAAACCCGTGCCTTCCCTCCCCAGTGACAGTGGCTGAGCTGAGGCAGTATTTCCCCTGCGGTCTGTACAGCTACAAAGGCTACCGGCTCCACTATGTGGGGACCGTTGGCTTCATCTGCATCTCCCCTTGCAAGATGGGCTACTGCAAGCACGGTGGCTGGTGCCAGCACTTGCCCGAGGGACCCAAGTGCAGGTAGCAGCAGGGCTGGGGGTGGACGAGGCCACCCAGCGCGGCTGCTTCTCCCCACAGCATCACCGCTGCTCCCTCCCTATCCACAGCTGCATCCGCTTCTCCATCTTCTCCCCCACCGGCACCCGGTGTGAGCGGCTGGCTGTCAGCCTCGGCGCCTTCCTCAGCATCCTGCTGGGAGCCCTGGCTCTGCTCTGCCTCCTCCTCATCGCCGCCTGCCTGGCCCTGCGCCTCTGCCGCCAGCACCACCGCCGGCACCGCCACCGGCATCGGAGGTGAGCCGTGGGCTGGACCCGTGTTGGGGTGGGTGCTGTGGGTGCAGCAGAGAAGGAGGTTGGGTGTCAGGAAGAAAAACTGGTGGAAAATCCATCTCTGAAAGATCCACCACTGGTGGGACCTGCCTGGCCGGGACAGGAGGAGCCTGTCCTGGGGAATGCGCTGAGCTGGGTGGTCTTTTCAAATCTCCAACCCCTTTTCGCAGTCATCTGCTGCTCAGGGATGTGATAACATTGACGGGTTGAACGTTACCTTCCCTATTCCCCCATGTCAGGAAATATTTGCATCTCTTCCTCATCTCACATAGTGCCTGGTTACAGACTTTCTATTTAATTTTAATTTGAATACCATCCAAATTATTTCCACTGCAATTTGCATTGCTCTGGAAGGAGTTGATCTGGAGCAAGAAAAAGGCAGTTGCAGGACTGGACGTTGCCCTTCTGCAGAGCAGGGAGGCAGCAGCCGGCTGACCAGGTGGAAGGCTGAGGTGGAAGCGCAGCATCTCCTTCCCTCTCCCCAGCCCTTGGTTGTCCATGCCTGGGGGGAGCTCAGCACCCTGAGCCCCCTGCACTGGTCAGAGCTGTGTCCTGCCTCTGCCGCCAGCTCCCTGCCAGCCCCAGAGCCGGGGCTCTCCGGGAAGCGCCTCTGCTCTTGAGGCAAGGCGAGAAATGATGTGTGCGCAGCAACTGGGGCTTTTCTTCCTCCCGCAGCCTCATCTTGCCCCGACACTCAGTCACTGCTCCCCACTCCTGTCCGACCCAGGCACCAGGGCCAGGCAGGAGCTCTCCCACCCCCTCTGACATGTTGTCCCCTTTCTTCCCCCCCATCCTAGGGCCAAGGAGACCTTCTGGAGGTCACGGTCCTTCTCCTGTGAGTACATCTCTGCTACCTCCTCCCACCCCAGCTCTGCTTCACCCTGGGCTTCTCTGAGCTCTGCTCATCTTCCCCGCTCCAGCTCTGACAACGGCAGGAGAGCCGGCAGAGCCCACCCACTCCCCGGAAAGGCTTTGGGATCCGCAGCTCCGGGCCATCAACCCCTCGTTCCAGGTCTGCCCAGGGTTGTTGTCCTCATGGGGGGTCAGGGTGGGGGGCCATGGGCTGGGGACCGATGTCCTGGCCTCATGCCTCAAAGATGCTCAGGAGCTGTATCTCATCCTGGAACATCCCGGCTCTTTTGGCTGGTGCTGGGCTCTGCGTCGCTGGCTGAGCTGGCTGCGAAGAGCAAAGCCCGTGCAGCGCCCACAGCATGGCACAGCCTGTCCCTTCTTTACAGATAAGGAGCCAGAGACCCTACAGCAGGCCTCTGAGCCAGCCCCCCCAGCAGCCCTAGCTGGCCACCAGTCCTGCCCCAGCACCTCTTGCGGAGGAGCCAGCCGCAGCTCTTGGGGTCTCCAGCTGCCTTTTGGGGTCTGGTCTTTGTGGGAGTATTCACTCTGGAGGAGGTGCTTTTTTTGAATGAAAAATGTGGTTTTATGATGGGTGGCCAAAGCAAGAGGATTTCACCTTCCCCTGAGGATCTGCAGAGGACAGTCCTGGAGTGTGTCTGCACCGGGGTGTGCCCCAGAGCAATGGAACTGGACCTGGCAGAGCTGCTAGTAGCAGAGTCAGGTGGGGCAATGCAATGATTATAACCCATTAGGAACAAAATAGAATAAACGAAAAATTATGGCATGCTGCTGAGTAAGTTGCCTGTACCCCATGGTGCCCATGCGCCAGCCCTGCTCCCCTCTCACCACGCTCTGCCATCCCTGCCTTCTGCTGGTTCCAGCCACAGGGCCAAAGAAAAGATGGATGTGGGGTTTTTTCTTGTTCCATCCCCTCGCTCCCCCTGCAAAGCTGCAAGTCTCCCCTGGGTGGGACAGACCCCGGCAGAGCCCAGCCCCAGCCCCGCTGCCCCAGAGGCCGGCTCAGCTGCAGCCCGGACCCTCACACCCCCCTGGCAGCAGCATCCTGCAGTGCCGCTGTCCCCAGCCTGTCCCCACCACCACCTCCCGCCCCAGTTCAGCAGAGGACATGGCTGCTGCAGGATCAGTGATGCTCAGACCCTTGGAGGCTTTATTGAACAAACAAGATTTGACAAGGAATTTTTTTTTTAAGAAAGCCAGATGCTCTCTTATGCACAAAAAATAGTATTTTTCTA